>CAUYLG010039168.1:0-203396 GCA_963573385.1 Cacajao melanocephalus | reverse complement strand
TGATTATTTTTAATAAGCAGGTGCTCAGTGTTTCTTCATAAAGATAGACTAAACATGCAAATAGTGCCTGTTCACTGCTAAAATAGAAATAAGCTAGAAAGCACTCTTAGTGAGTCTGCAATGGGCACAAGGTCAAATATCCTGTATTTTAGGAGCTGGTTTAACTAGTGCATGACCAGTACATACTGCTTACAATTCTAGCAGTTTTCTGCCTGGGGATGGCTCAATGTTCCTTACCATCCCCTCTCAGCAAACAACATATACTCCATCACACATGTCAAGACTTCCTCCCAACAGGACATAGGGCAGCAGGGGCTGCCTACCTACCCTCTTTGCCCTTCACATAGGCTTTAAAGGATTACCATAGGGATTTGAGCTTGTTAAATAAAAACTCCGGGAGGCCATTGTTTTGGACTAAGCTCCTGCACTAGGTCCCAGTGGACTAAACTAAACCAAAATGGAGTCTGTCATAGTAAAGTTCCATGTACTCAAACCTGAACTAAGTTGTTATCTGACCTTCGAGCCTCCGGGAGAGAGAGTTAGCAGCCAAATTCCCCAACACGCCAGTTTCAGTTGGCGTGATAATGCAGACAGTAACCATACTCATTAAAGTTCCCTGTGTTTGAATCATTATAAAAAAGTAACCTGAAGAAACCTGATGTCAACCACCCTGTTCTGGCCTTATACAGAAAGTAACAGAAATGACCAATCTGGCCCTGTGAGGTGGCTGACGCCTGTAATCCCAGCACTTTTGGAGGCTGAGGCAGGTGGATCGCTTGAGCCCAGGGGTTCCAGCCCAACCTGGGTAACACAGTGAGACCTTGTCTCTACAAAAAATACAAAAATTAGCCAAATGTACTCCTGTAGTCCTAGCTACTTGCAGGACTGAGATGGGAGGATCACTTGAGCTCAGGAGATAGAGGCTGCGGTGAGCCATGATTTCAGGATTGCAATTCAGCCAGGGTGACAGAGTGATACCCTGTCTGAAAATAAATAAATAAATCTTATCTTTGTTCTTCATTTATTTCTTTCTGCCTTCCAGAGCTCTTTCCTGTCTATAAAACTAACCCCTTCTAACCAACTCATTGGAAAACTCCTTCTATTTTATGGAGTGAATCTGTTCCTGATTCAATGAACCTATTGCCTGATTCTAGGATTGCCAATAACACTAATTGAGACCTTTAAACTAAATTTGTTGTAATCTGGTGTTTCAACAGGCTGTTGCTCTGAGGGAGGTGGTAGTGAAGGTCGAGAGTGTCAGGATCACTCTGGCTGCTGGGTGCAGATGAGATGGGAAGAGAGCAAGAAATAGGAAGCACAGTGGCCAGTTGGAGAGCTGTTGCAGCAATTCTCCAGCCTGGCCAACATGGTGAAACTCTGTTTCTAATAAAAATACAAAAAGTAGCTGGGCGTGGTGGTGGCAGGCGCCTATAGACCCAGCTACTCAGGAGGCTAAGGCATGAGACTCACTTGAACCTGGGAGGCAGAGGATGCAGTGAGCTGAGATCTCACCACTGCACTCCAGCCTGGGTGACAGAGCAATAGAGTGAGACCCTGTCCGAAAGAAGGAAGGGAGGAAAAGGGAGGAAGGGAGAAAGGAAGGGAGGGAGGGAGGGACTGTTATAGCAATTCAGAAAATAAAGTGTGGTGTCGTGGAAGCAAGTGAAGAAAGTGGAGGAAGAAGGCAGGGGTGAGCAAATGCTGCTGGTGGTTGAGAACTGAGAATTGACCACTGGATTTAGCAACATGATCACTGAGGCCCCTGGAGAGAGCACTTTGAGTGGATGCCCAAATTAGCTGGTTCCCATCTGCTCCCACCAGACCGAGATTTGGACACTTAGGCTGCTTTATTCCCCACATCCTCCTTGTTAGGGAAGTTCTCAATCTGCCTCTCCCCAAGGTCATTCATACCAGTCATTTCTTCTTGGGCGGTAAGACTGCTGCTCTCAGGACAGCTGGACAATGAGGCCTGGGCAGTGCCAGGTGCCAGGTGCCGTCCAAGCACAGCAGCCAGGAAAGTCTTCAGGTACTGGCGGAAGCGGTGACTGGAGAAGGCATACAGGATGGGGGAAAAGCAGCAGTGAAGGAAGGCGATGCTCTCTGTCACGTGGAGTGCATAGTCTAGGTGCTGGCTGACCTTGCAGTCTCCGAATACTTGCAGGTCCAACAGCGTATGCAGAAATAAGGTGAGATTGTATGGGAACCACAGCACGAAGAAGGCCACCACGAGGGCTACAGCTATTTTCAGAGCCCGGCCCTGGCCTGGGGGCCTCAGACTGACCAAGACACAACCAATACGGGAGTAGAAGAAGATCATGGCAAGGAGTGGAAGGAGAAACCCTAGGAGGTTCTGCTGGAGGCGGAGGAAGAGTTTCCAAATGGTTCCATGCCCGCTGAAATCTGCGTGGCAGTTCCACACACCCTTGGGATATTCATGTGTCTGTACAAAGACCATCTCAGGGATAGAGATGGCCAGGGACACAGCCCATACTATGGTAACAAGAAGCAGGCTCTTGGCCCGGGTCCTCAGCCTGTGGTAGGGCTGAGCATGGACGATCTCCAGGTACTTGTCCAGGCTCATGCAGCCAATGAAAAAGATGCCACTGTACAAGTTAATAGTATAAAGAGTACTCACCATCTTGCACAAGAAACTCCCAAAGAACCAATGCCAGGCCACGGAGATGCCCCAGAAGGGCAGTGTCACCACAAACAGGAGATTGGAGATGGCCAGATTCAGCAGATAGACCTCAGCCATCCGCCTGCGAGGCACATACCGGAGCAAAAGCATGAGAAGAAGGAGGTTCCCGCTCAGGCCCAACACAAAAATCAGGCCATAGAAGACTGGCAGGAAGATTTTGCCAAAGGACACCACTGCATCCTTCCTGCAGAGCATGAAGGCCATTTCATCCTGGTAGTCATAGTAATAGAAGCTGCTGTTCTCAGTACTGGCATCCTCAGGGGTGAGTCGCTGTGGAGAGGCAGTGGCAGCCATGTTGGAAGGAAATGCCCAGTCCCGATGTCCTGTAGTGGCGTGGGGGGAACAATATGGTGAGACCTAGCATTCTCTACCTTTCTCTAAACCCACTTTTGCTGCTGCCCTGGGATGTCCAATAGACTCTTCAAATCTACATCAGCATCTGCAGTCCAACAAGTGAGAGCACAAGCTTGGGGAGCCATCTGCACCACTTAATAGTTATGTCACCCAGATAGCCCCTCACCTGTGTCTTTTTTTTTTTTTTTTTTTGAGACAGAGTTTTACTTTTGTTGCCCAGACTGGCGTGCAATGGCGTGATCTCAGCTCACCACAACCTCCGCCTCCCAGTTCAAGTAATTCTCCTGCCTCAGCCTCCCAAGTAGCTGGGATTACAGACATGCACCACCATGCCCAGCTAACTTTGTATTTTTTGTAGAGATGGGGTTTCTCCATGTTGGTCAGGCTGGTCTCAAACTCTCGACCTCAGGTGATCCGCCCACCTCAGCCTTCCAAAGTGCGGGGATTACAGGCGTGAGCCACCATGCCCGGCCACCTTTGTCTTATAACTGAATCCCACTTACTCTGGGACACTTACTGTCGGATAAGTGGCTAACTTTTAGGTGTTCTCAGAGTATTTAATTATTTCTTTATGGTTTTGTTTCTTTATTTTTCTTCTATATTATTTTTTTTAAAAACCTAGTGTATTTCAAATTCTTCTTTATTCTGTAGGGATATCAATCCACCTATTTAATGTGTCTCCTTACCCTTCCTCATGTGTGGCTTATAATTATTTTTTTAATGACAGCTTATCTTCAGTGGGGCTTGTTTTACCCATAAATGTCCAATATATCTACCCTGGCTTTGAGTTTTCTTTACTCCTGTCACCTGAAGACTTCCCTTGCTTTTTGAGAGTTTTTAAATATTTTGTTTGTAAATGGTGAGTTTTATATCCATACTTTTCATGACAAATATTTAATATTTTAAATGTTTTATCCCGTATTTCTGTTTGCAGCAGAAAGGTGTGATCCATCATGCTGATGGACTCAGAAACTTTTCTACTTCTCAGTTTCCTCATCTTTAAAATGAAAATAATAACAGTGCCTATCTTGTGAGGTTCTTGTGATGCTTAAATGTGATAATGCCTGCAGAGCACTTTAAGTTCTACAAAAGTGACTGGAGCATAGCAGACATTCAATAAACGTGAGCTTAAATTATTGCTTTGCCCAGAACTGAGTTATTCATCTCCCCACCAGCCCCTTTGTTCTTTCCTAGGCCTATCTACCTGAATGACTCCATCAGCTACTCAGTCACCTAAAATTGAAACATGGGGACACCTTGCAGATTCTTTCCTCATCACCCTCACCCCCACCCTGTGAGTTTTTCCTTTTGAATCGGCCCACTTATCTCCAAGTCCCATAAAAATATGTACATGACACTCTTTTCATGAAAGTAAGACAAATGAAACAAAAAATATATACTTTGAAGGAGTACACATAGATGACAGGAAGGCAGAGGAATGACAGGCACCAAATTAAAGATGGCCAGTGCCTGGGCAGGAGAAGCCAGTGGCATGGGATGGGGGTGGACCACGGAGATGGGATGAGTCACTGTCCACAGTCAAGTGTCCTCTGAGGCAGTGAGATCCCAGGATTTTATTGAATTATTTAAAATAATTTTTTGAAGACAGCTTCACATAAACCAGTGATACAAGTATATGATGAATGAAGAAATATTTTCAAACCCATTGTTCTGGAGAAAGGGAGGGAGAGAGGAGAGAGACTTCATGTTGAACAAAGAGCATTCACCAATGGGTAAGAGGGCTTGAGGAGGAGAAAGGAAGGAGATGAGGAGGAGAGAGGAAGGAGATAAAAAGGAATATGTGGCCCAAGCAGGCAATTATGAAGAGCCACTGAAGAGGGGACTGTAGACTGCTGACAGTCACGGGCCACAAACTGAGAAATGCAAATCAGCTCTACCCCATACTTCTGGATTTTATTTTTTTTAATATTTGACTCACATGAACTTGAACTTTTTTTTTTTTCTGAGATGGAGTCTCGCTCTGTTGCCAGGCTGGAGTGCAGTGGCACAAGCCCAGCTTGCTGCAACCTCCACCTCCCGGGTTCAAGCAATTCTCCTGCCTCAGCTTCCCGAGTAGCTGGGATTACAGGCACTTGCCACCATGCACAGCTAATTTTTGTATTTTTTAGTAGAGACGGGGTTTTACCATGTTGGCCAGGATGGTCTTGATCTCTTGACCTTGTGATCCGCCCACCTCGGCCTCCCAAAGTGCTGGGATTATAGGTGTGAGCCACCACGCCTGGCCGAGCTTGAACTTTTTAATATGTTCAATGCCCCCTTGTATTTCTTCTATGAATTATTTATTCTTTTAATGGGTGGGTTGCTCATTTTATGAGGTCTTATAACGGTGAGGATGTTAGCTTTTTTCATATATATTGCAAACATTTTCCTTAGCCCTGTCTGATAAAAGTGTTATCTTTTTTTTTCGGGTAGACTTTGAAAGAAATATTGACTCAGGTTCTCAGCTGACCCATGGTATCCATTGTACTGTGGCCTCATGGCTGGTGGAAGCATTCAGTGCTGCTGAAGCAGAACCTCTCTTGAGGGAGCCCTAGAGTCCTCCCACTCTGTGAGCCTCTGCCCCACCCTTGGGCTCCTATCCAATGGCATCTGGACCAGATCCTGGGGAAACCACACAGGCCCTGTCCCCACCCCAGGAGCTCCGCCTGAGTGGCTTTATCTGTTCCTGATCAACCTAAGGAACTTTACCCAGTGCCTTTTTTTACTGGTCCTCCTGTCCCCTTTTCTGCACCAGGAGCCTCCTGGCCTTCAGCTCCTCCCTTTCCTGGGCAGCAGTAAGGACTTCCCTGGCATATGGCCCTTGCCGGAAGCCTGTGAGCTGCTGCAGAAGGAGGATGTGAGGGTTGTACTCAGGTCTAATCAGGGCTTATTACTCAGGAGTTGACATTGGTTAAACACCAGCTCTTCTGAGCTGCTAACATGGACCTTGATCTTGACTTGCTTTCTCAAAGTCCCTTGACTTTTGTTTTAGCAAACAACAAAGTCTGACGAATGTTTCCATCAAAGCCAGGGGTCAGAGTCAGCAGACCCTGATAGTCCAGGCCGCCTTTGTTCTCCCTTTACGTGGAACACACTATGCCCTTCCCACCCGAGGCCTTTAGCCTCCTGATCTTTCACTCTGGGAATCTGTTCAGAACATCATCTTCACCTCTGGAGCAACAATCCTCCTATCACTTTCATCAATAAGGTCAATGACATTTTTATTGCATTTTATCACAAAGCAGCAACAGCAATCAGGTCTTTACCCCTGATCTTTCACTTTGGGAATTTTTCCAGGTCTCCGTCATCTCTGGAACAACCATCCCATCCTATATCTTTCATCAATAATGCCAACGACAATGACAACAGCAGTCAACACCCCCATATGCATGTTACAGCTGGCCAGGCACCTCTGTATGCACTGCAGTAGTCTTGTAAGGCAAATCAGGAAGGAACCGTCAGCCCCATTTAACCCAGGAGCAAAGCAGCTTTACCAGGGTCACACAGGAAGTCACTAGCCAAGTTGCATCTGAAATCCAGGTCTTCAGACTCCACGCACGTGGTGCCTTGTCCCTCATCCCACCTCATCCTTGGCCTCTGTTCTGCCCTACCCAGCAGTTACAAAAAGGGGTCACTGAGAAAGGTGTGACTGAAGACCAGGCACGGTGGCTCATGCTTGTAATTCCAGCACTTTAGGAGGCTAAGGTGGGTGGATCACCTGAGGTCAGGAGTTCAAGACCAGCCTGTTCAACATGGTGAAAACCCATCTCTACTAAAAATACAAAAATTAGCCAGGTATGGTGGCGCACACCTGTAATCCAGCTAGTTGGGAGGCTGAGGCAGGAGAATCGCTTGAACCCGGGAGGTAGAGTTTGCAGTGAACCGAGAGACCGCACCATTCTACTCCAGCCTGGGCAACAAGAGTGAAATTTGGTGTCAAAAAAAAAGAAAGATGTGATTGAGTCTTGATTGGTTGCCCAGGATCTTCTCCTCATTGGGAGATCTGCAGAGCTCACCTCCCTCAAGTCTCTCAGGGAAGTCACAGTTGAGGCAACAAGAGGAAGGATATTGTGATGACGAGGCAGCCATGTTAGTTGGGTTCCTTCTACGAGCCGAACACCCACATGTAATTTTCTCACCTTATCTTCACCATAGTCCTGGGAAGCAAAGCGATTACAATCTTCACTTTCCAGATGAAGAAACAGCTGTGGAGAGGTGAAGCCCCAATTGTTTACAGCCTTGGATTAGCAAACGGTGGGCCGGGCATCGGATGGCCCTCACAACATGAGGTGGAAATGGTGACCCCTTCCCCACCACACTCCCTTTCAAAATGGACCAAACTTGAATTTGAAGGTTGAGGCTCCAACAGTGGGACTTCTGGCCTCAGCAACTAGTGGCAGGAAGGTTCAAAGCCAGTGGTAGGCTGAGAGCCAATTATATGGCATCTGGGAGGCATTAAACTAATGATCATGGAATTAACCAACTCTGTGTTCAGTGATGTTAAGTTGGTAGCTTGAAATTGAGAATATTTACATTATGGCAAATGCTATAAATCAAGGCTTTCCTCTCTCTCCTCTGCCATCCTACCTCCCTCGTGCCTCCAGCCCAGAGCTTGTTGTCAAACTTTCACCAGCACTCCCCTGATTAGGCCCCCACAGAGCTTGACCGGACCCTGCCTGACTCACTGAACCCTCTTTTGTGTCTCTCACCATCTCCCCTCTTCCACCTTAAACATCAATTTCACAACCACCTTCCCCACAGCCAAGAACCCTATGGACAGGGTCACGTGTAGGTCCCCTAGGTGCTGAAAGCACACTCGTGCCAAGTGCGAGTGTACTGTTCACAGTGCAGCTAATTCCACATGCAAGCTGATCAAATAAAGAGGACTAAATGTGACCTCCAGAGGCCACACCAGCTTTTGAAATATAAAATCAAGAACACCATTTGAGATCGCTTCTAGTGAAAAATACTTTTTCTGGCTTCCTCTGAATGTGGAAAACATACCCTCCTTTAAAATACAGTCTAAATCCTCCCCTCCCAGAACCCTGCCTGGGCTGGTGGCCTGGGGAAACCCCTGCCCCAGCCGCTGCAAGCACTCACAGAAGGTCACTCCTCAGCCGCAGTGTCCATCTCCTGGAAGCAAGACTGCCTTTTGAAGATCGCCTGCTTCCCCTGCTAAACTGAGGGTGCCGAGGATCTGCAGCTGTGTTCCCAGGACTCACCAGCACAGGGCTGGCATCGGAGAGGCGTTCAACACCCAGTGGTGGAGGTGTTCAGTACCCGGTGGTGGAATTAATTAGCACAGCCTCCTCTCCCCCTCCCTTCTCTCTCCTGACTGTTCCCTTTTCTGATTTCCCACTTCCCTACCACAGGAGCCTGGAAACAGCTGAGCCAAGACCCTCCTTCTCTGAGTGGATTCTCCAGCCTGGGCCAGCTCTGCCTTAGCAGCCTTGGGAGCCTGTGATTATGGAACATTACCAACCCTAAGCCCCCGCTGTTTCCACTTGAACCGTGTTCAAGTGCCGCCTCTAGCTGGTGCAGCCTCCCTGGCCTGTGTCACAGGAAGTGGCCCCGTGTCTACCCCAATCCTCCCTCAGGACTCCTTTTGCTCCTCTGACTGCTTTTGGGAAGACTGGGGTGGAAATGGGGTCCCAAGGCCTGAATTCCATCCTCACTCAGTGTGGGATGGTCCCCCTCCGGTCCTTTGTCCTTAACTCTGGGACTCCAATCCCACATTCCTGGCCCAACTATGGCTGGAAAAGTTGAGGCAGTAGTCATGAAGTGATTCATACTCTGACCACAGTATCTGGCTGTGGAACACCCTCTGGCCCTGGAAGAGGTGCATTAACAGAGGATGGGCACACATGGCAGGAAACTTGCCTTTGGGGGATCTGGTACCAGTGTTGAGATCTCTCTACTTGCTTCTTCTTGGGCTTGGGAAAACACCAACTACTGAACTGTAATTTTGACTGTAAAAAAAACAACAACACTCAGCATTTTTATAGCACTTACTATGAGTCCTGTTCTCATGCAGTAATTAATTTTATTCTTTCAGTAAAACTATGAGGCTGGTAGTATTCCTATCTCTTTCTTACATATGAGGTGACTGAGACACAGAAGGGCTAAGGAACTTGCCCAAGGTCACACAGCTAGTAAATACCTGAGTTGGTTGTCTGGGCAGGAAGATATAAAAAAATAAAATTAAAATTAAAAATACGTGATTTGGGATTTGAACTCAAGCTCAGAGACCAGGCTGCTCATTAGAAGATGGAGCAAGGGTCAGCAGGTGCTGGGATGATGGCTCACACCTATAATCCCAGCACTTTGGGAGGCTGAGGCAGGTGGACCATCTGAGGTCAGGAGTTCAAGACCAGCCTGACCAACATGGTGAAACCCTGTCTCTACTAAAAATACAAAAATTAGCCAGGCGTGGTGGCGCATCCCTGTAATCACAGCCACTAGGGAGGCTGAGGCAGGAGAATTGCTTGAACCCGGAAGACGGAGGTTGCAGTGAGTCAAGATCACACCACTGCACTCCAGCCTGGGTGACAGAGTGAGACTCCATCTCAAAAGAAAAAAAAAAGAAAAAAAAAAAAAGAAAATGGAGCAAAGAATGGCACTAGAGATGGAGAAATAACAGGAGACCAGGGTGCTATTGCTTAGGACACCTGAATGGAAGGCTGCTCAGAAGGCCAATGGTGCATGCATGGAAAACAAGTGAGAGCCACACACGGAGGATGTGAGGAAAACAGTCTAGATGCTCGGAAATGGCACACTAGGGAGAGAAGCTCGTGGACGATCAGCTCAGAGGTAGAACTGCACCTCCTACTTCACTGGTCCGTTTGGGGTGCACTTGAGCTTAAACCTCCAGGCTCTGCTGGCCCCAAGACAAAAGCAAGGCTTCCATCCAAAGCCCTTGACTTCCATGAGTCAGTTTTCTCATCTATAACATACACAATACAATGAAGAACTTTGTGAGGATTCAACCTGATGTCATCATTATAACAGCACTATGGAGTCCTGACCTTTCTGCTGGGCCTAGGGTAAGGGCTTTAAATGTATTAACTTATTTAATCCTCACATTTACCTGACAGAAATAAAGACTATCATTAGTCCTGTTGTAGAGCTGAGGATTCTAAGACACGGGGAAGTTAGAGACCTGGCCCAAGATCACAGAGCAATTGAGTAGTAGAGCCAGGCTTTGAAACCGGGTGTCCATGGTCTTAAATGCTAGGTTACAATGCAACTCAAAGCAAATAGTAAGCACAGCCAGGGGCAGTGGCATGCATCTCTAGGTCCAGCTACTTGGGAGGCTGAAATTGAAGGATTCCTTGAATCCAGGAGTTTGAGACCAACATGGGCAACATAGTGAGACCATATCTCAATAATAATAATAATAACAAGGTTGTGGATCCCCTCCCCTGAGCTTTTTATGTAATAATGCACTGAATGCTCACAATAGCCTTATAAGATGGGCCCCATTTTACAGATGAGGAACTGAGACTCAGAGAGGGAGAATAATGTGCCCAAGGACACACAGCAAGTATGTGAAAGGACTGGAAACCAAGTTCCTGCAGCTGGCTCCAGAGCTGGAGCCCCAAATCACACATTGGGAGTTCAGCCTACGAGCGCCCCTTCCTCGGGCTTGCAGGATGAACAGCTGCCTTCTGGATGGTCTACATGGGAAGCATATTTGGATTGTGATTTATAAAACGCCATGAAGACAATAGGAACCAGTCCTGACGCTTACACAGGGCTTTGTGTTTCCTGAGACCCTTTTTTAGTCCCAGTCATTGCTGTGTCTTCCTGGCTCCCTCGTGAAGGGGTGGACAGGTATGCATCCCCTCTCTGGTTTCCCAGGAAATCCAGGGCTACACTGCAAGCCAGGCATAGCTGGCCAGAGGACTCAGCTGGCCCTGGATTCCAGATCACTGCACACTCTCTCTCTCCTTACTTTTTTAACATGTGATTTTTCGTGATTACCATAATAATATATAGTCAATGTAAAATGTGAAAATACAGCGGAAAAATAGAAAAGAGGTCAAAAAACTCCCCTGTGATGCTACCATTGCAAAAATAACCCGCAGGAACATCTTAGTGTATCCTGTTTGTCTGTTTTCATGCCCAGACCCACATCTGCTACACTAACCCTCATGGATTTGTGTAATCAAAAAGTCTGGCTGGAAGGGAGTGGCCTCGTCCAGTCCTCAGCAGGGCAGGCGTCCCCTTGCAGCCTCCAGCTAGGCATAGCCGTCTCCTGCTCATGAGATATGAGAGGCCTGCCTGCTCCCCACGCTCCCTGGGACCCCACCTTACTCAATGTTTCCTGGCCCTTGTCAGGAAATAGGGATGTTTGTGACATGTATAAAATCACAAGAGTAACCCTCCTCCCAAAGCTTATTTCGGCTAACAAAAAGTAAGCACTTTTAGAGCCCGACCCTTCAAGGAGAAGCTGCTGTAGAAGGTGTGACTTTCATGTCTTTCCCAGAATGTTTTTCGATGTTTTGTTTTTTGCCTCTCTCCTTGTTGCCTGAAATGTTCCCATGAGAACTTCTTGCATGTGTATTTCAGCATGATGCTGGGCTCAAAATGAAACACTCCACCACCCCCAGGAAGAGCAGCACACTGAGCATGGTAGAATAGACAGAATACAACTGAACTCACTTCTTAATGGCTGTGCAGCTCCAAGCTCATAATTTAACCTGTCTGAACCTTAGTTTTCTTACCTGTAATATGCCTCCCTTGCAGGGTTATTATGGTAAACTGAGGGCCTGGCATATACTATTGGTTCTCTTTCAGCCCGTAAAATGAATAAACTCACTGATTAAATGACACTTGACTCAGGCTGGGATGCATGGGAGGGGATCCAAGGACTGTTTGAATCTGGAACCATTTTGGGCAGAAGGAAAGGAGTCAAGAATTTGGAAAAGGAGGAGGATGGGGAGAGGGTGGACATGTACAAAAGAAGAGACCACAGAGCTGGGAAACTTTGGCCCTGGGGGAGAGGCCCTTAAAGACTATCTCATCTGCCCCATTCTCTTACAGCTGGGAACACTGAGGCCCAGAGAAGGAAAGGAATGCCTGAGCTCCCCTAGCCAGCCAGGTTGGAGAACCAAACCTCAGCGATTTTCAGAATCTGCAAAGCAGATTCTCAGAGCCAGAGTCACGTAGGGGAAGAGGTCAGAAGACCCCTCACTCTCCAGGTGCTGGAGGCAATTGCTGAAGAGAAAGCTCTACACTGACTTAGCACCTCCCTCTTCCCAGCACCTGTGCCCACTCCCCAAGCCACTGGGTTCAGTCTGTCCCTGTGGCCCCTGGGCATTCCCACCCCCACCCCAACCCCACCTCCTGAGTGTGGCTATAACCTACCAGAGACAGAATGACTTGCTTGGGAATGTCTACCACAGCCTGGGAGCAGAGCAGCAGCGCCCGGGTGCCTCTTCCTCAGGAAGTTCAAAGGGAATATGATCCTTCTCTGAAGGCTCGTCCCCTCTCTGGACAGCAGCTTGTGTATATATCCTGCTTTCAGACTGGAAAAAAAAAAATCGCTTTGCCCTTGCCCCAACCCTCATCCTGCACAGCCGTGAGCTGTTTCTCTCGTTGACAAGAGTCAAGCTCAGATTACCTGCCACCTTATAAGGAGCATCCCCCAAGGACAGTGTTTGGAAAGCATGTATCCCCTCTCTGGAATGATTCCCTGAGAGCTGGGTCAAGGCCACTAACCGTCCATTCCTTATGTGTAGGCCTTTGCTTACCCTGTGTCTACCTGAAGGACCTTCCCAACATCACCTTCAGAGATCCTGCCTCCAGCTTCTTCATCCTGGATACCTTCCCAGCAAGATCTCACCCCCCACCCCCATCTGCCCCAACCCTAAACTCTACCCAGTCTCTTTCTCTGGCCATAACTTCCACTGAGCAGGGTTGTGTCTGCTATACCCACTGTGTCACCAATAGTTTCACCTCCCAGACTTTCCAAATCATCTTCCCTCTTTTCTTCCCTTCTCCCCCACTCCCCTTCATGGCATCTCTATATGGTTAGCTGCCTGTTTAACTGTCTGTTCCCCTGCTGGGTCAGGAGCTCTCAGGGGAAGGACCATATCTGACCCACTAGCCAGAGCCCAGGGACAGGAAACAGCAGAGAATGAATGAATGAATGAATGAATGTTGGATATATGATGCATTGCCTGCCACATGCTTAGCAGTATGAGGGTCTGCCTTCCCAGCACAACACCTGTGGTCCAGGGTCAGTATCTCAGCTGCCCTCACCTCCAGTCCCACTGCCCCCCTGACACACAGCAAGTGCTTGGTGAATGTCTGTTGCCTCCACTTGAACTGAGCAGTAATGGAGTAGTAATGTTGGGTACTTAAAGGTGCTGGCATTGGAGTCACGCTTAGCTGGGCTTGGATCTGGCTCTGCATTTACTGGCTGTGTGACCTAGAGATGGTGGCTTTACCTCTCTGGCCCTTAGTTTTTGCATCTTTACTGGGGTTGGGGACAGTCCCTCAGACAGACATCAGAGAACAGAATGTCCCAAGAAGATGGCCATGGACTTAGACATTTGCCTTTCTCTGGGGTCCACAGGCTACCAAGAATAGACATTAAGACTGTGACGGGTTTTCACTCAGGCAGAGGGAAGCAGGGGACCTTTCAATTAGGGCCTCCAAGTCTCTCTCGGCCAAATGCTACTTTCTAACAGGGAGAATAAGACCCAAGGAGCTGCCCAACAAGAGCCACAGAGTCCTGGGTCCCTCCCACAGAATCGCTAAGTTCTAGGACCTGGGCTCCTTCTTTGTTCCCCCTCACCTCACCCCTTTTGTGTATCCTTAGTTTAAAATAATTTTTAGACTTGCAAAATAAAGCTTGATTCCTGGATACCTGTCTGCCAGCTTCCCCTAATATTAACATCAGTTAAATTAAGCTTAGCCTAAGGCTGAACTTATATCTTTTAATATATTTTTAATATATAAAATGTATGTTTTATACATTTAATATATACAATTTATATATTTTAAGTTTGGCCTAAAGGTTTCTCCACACATAATGAACTGTAACCAGACTGAATGTGTAAACAGGTTGTAACCTATTCTTGTGCCAATTACAGAGTTTCAGCCAATTGCATGTGGCCAACCGTTCAAACTGCGTTCAAATGAGGCAAACGCCAAGCTGTAACCAATCCAGCTGGTTGTCCTTCACTTCCATTTTCTGTCCATTACTTTCCTTTTCTGTCCGTAAGTCTTCTTCCATCACACAGCATCACCCAGGTTTCTCTGAACCTAATCTAGTTTGGGAGGTTGCCTGATTCTCAAACTGTTCTTTGCTCAATTAAACTCTGTTTAATTTGCCTAAGGTTTTACTTTATTATTATTATTATTACTGAGACAGAGTCTCACTCTGTTTCCCAGGCTGGAGTGCAGATGTGTGACTCTCGGCTCACTACAACCTCTGCCTCCCAGGTTCGAGGGATTCTCCTGCCTCAGCCTCCTGAGTAGCTGGGATTACAGGTGCCCACCACCACACCTGGCTAAACTTTGTATTTTTAGTAGAGGCGAGGTTTCACCATGTTGAGCTCAAACTCCTGAGCTCAAAGGATCTGCTTGCCTCAGCCTCCAAAGGTGCTGGCGTGAGCCACCGCGGCTGGCCTCTAAGGAGTTCACTTTTGACACATCTACATAATCACAGTGCTGAATCTAAACAAGAAAATTAACATTGACACAACACTGTTGAGTAACCTACATACCTTATTGAAATTTCAACAGTTGTCCCATTAATGTCCTTTCTCTGGCCCAGGATCTAAACCAGAATACACTTGATTCTGGTGTCTCCTTTGTCTCTTCATTGTGAGGCAGCTCCTCAGTCTTGCTTTGTCTCTTGTCACCTTGACAGTTTTGAAGAGTGCTGGCCAGTTCATTTGTAGAATGCTCCTAAATTTCAGTTTGGTTTTTCTTCAGGATTAGATTGAGGTTATGTATTTTGGCCAGGAACACCACAGAAGTGACCTTATGTCCTCAGTATACACATCAGAGGTACATAAATTTGAGATATCTCTTTCCTGGCAATGTTAACTTTGATCACTTGAAAAATTCGGTATCTGACAAGTTTTTCCACTGTGAAATTACTATTTATGCTCCTGCTACATTGGGACTATGCAAATATCCTATTTCTCATCATGCTTTTGTCCACTAATTTTTGCATCCATTTATACTTTCCAACGATAATTATTACTGTGTGGTGATTTTATATTTCCATCATTCTTTCTACATGTATTGATTACAATTTTATTATGAGAGAGCTGGGCCTGGCACAGTGTCTCCCAGCACTTTGGGAGGCTGAGGCAGGTAGATGGCTTGAGCCTAGGAGTTTGAGACTAGCCTGGGCAACATGGCAAAACCCCATCTCTGCAAAAAATACAAAAATTAGCCAGGTATGGTGGCATGCATCTGTACTCTCAGCTACTTGGGAGGCTGAGGTGGGAGGATTGCTTGAGCCTGCGAGGTGGAGGCTACAGTGAGACAAGATCGTGCCAGGCACTCCAGTGTGGGCAACAGAGGGAGACTCCATTTCAAAAAAAAATTTTTTTAAAGAGTTGGCCTTTCTCCATATTTATTCATATTAGTATGACCTCATGAGTATTTATTTTATGCTATTACTCCCATTATTTATCTTGCTGTTCAAATTGTCTCATCATCTTTGAAAATCTTTCAACCCATCTGTTTCCTGTTAAGCTGCTTTTCCTAACAAGATGTAGCCCATGGCTAAGTCACTCTCTCGGTGTCACTCCCCAGCCATAGCATGTCAGCCACTCCCTGGTATGCAGGGCAGGTGGTTGGGAGACCTCTGAGCCTTTGCGTGAGTGGCCATGTTTCCCTTTTACCTGGAACTCACTGAAGCATCTTCCCAACAAGGGTTGGGCTTTTTCCTGGAATGGGTAGGTTGCAGTCAGAGAAGTCAGTCCTAGCTTGACAGACAAGGAGTTCCAGGAAGGGCTGAGCCTGCCAGGTAGCCCCAGATCCCGCACCCCTACTCTCCATCAGGCACCCTCCCTCCAGCACCACCAATCTCATGCTCTGATTGCTCCTTCTTGAGCCTCCCTTCTGAGCCAGACTGCAGGAAGAGTTACAGAGACGCCCAGGCAGCAGATAGCTTGGCAGCATTTGCCCAGATTTGCAAAGGAAGTGCTCTGCACCCAGGGGATGGTTACCAGCTGTTCTCCACTAGCCCCATGGGCAACCGAAATGAAGAGGGCAGTGCATTGTAGCGGGGAGGGGGACTCTAGTCAAAGAGAAAGGAGACTTCCAGATGTTGAAGTGGGCTGAAGGGAGGAGGCTATGAACTCACATGCGTTGCTCTCTTTAAGGCATGCAAGGATCCTGGGATGGGAGTACACCCAGCCACAGAGGCTGGACAGGCAGAAGCACAGGGCCTCTCCATAGGCTGCAATGCCACTTCTGAATTCAGAGTAGACATTAAAATCATGACTAGTTTGACGTACTTCCTAATGTACTTACACCTTTCACGAGTTGGAAAAATCTACAGTTACTGTAAAAGGTGGCGTCACATTTTCAAAACACCGGCTTCTCTCTTCAGCCAAGTACTGAGTATGCATCTGTGAACCTCTGACCTATAGCTGATCCAACCTGTGTTCCACCACCCTGGAAGTCTTCAGGCTCACCTCCCACTGGAAGTCTTCCCAAGCCTCCCCAAGCCTCTCCAGACATCCCTGATCCTCTGTTCTGAGCCTCCTTCCCGAGTCTGTAGGGGAAGTATTGTTCAGGGGCAAATCTGTCTCCCTACCAGACTGCAAATTCTTCATAGTCAGGAGCCTTATTCCTTTGCACAGAGTACCTGGTGCTGTCCCCACACTAGGCAGGAGCCCCACTGACAAGGGCCCCTGATTTGCCAGCATGGCCCAGCCAGCTCTTGACAGCCTGGTTTTTGATGGCAGAGCCCTGAGCTGGCCCTGCCTCATTCTCTGTCTCACTGTTTCTTTCTCACTGTTTCTCTGTCTTCCTTGGGCAAAGTTTGCCCCATTCTAGCTTAACTCATGAGGGAGTCAGTCCAGTCCTTCTCTAGGGCCTTAAAACTCCGAATTCCTAGGCTACAAACTTGCCCTCCAATTTAGAAGCCTGGTTAGAGCCCACATTTACTCACTTTGATTCGCTGTTAACACCAGAATCTCAGACTTCTTCCTATCATGCCCCATGGACGACAGGAAGGAAACGGTGCTCCTCTCACCTCTTCCACTTCCTCTTTCTGTGCTGCCCCCTCCCGGCCCCCTCTGGCCACTCAGACTGTGTTGTCTCCTCTTTTGAACATCTGCCCAAGTCACCCTTCAACTAAGCAGCAGGTATGTATAACCCTTTCCCCAATTACTACTCCCTTGCCTTGCTACAAATACATTTGTTTGAAATCGATATATTTATTCATTTATCAAAATACCTTCACATATATATTTATTACATGTTAGAATTATGGAGTGGTTCCCCAGATCTCTTCTTTGTGGGTTAGGCCAGGCAGAGGTTATCACATCCATTTTGCAGACAGAGTTGCCAAGACTCAGAGAGGGAAAGTCGCTTGCCCAGAAACACAGTTGATGGCAGCCACATGGACTTTCTGATTCCTACTCCCGTGCTCTTTAGCTCATTGTCTTTGTGAACATTCTGTGTAATTCTTTGCTCCTTCCTTCTCCCCAGCCCCTCCACCTCAGATCCAGTTAGGGATTCCAGGACAGAAATTATTTCTTGCTCATCTGAACATCCCCCACTGTGTAGCCCAGCCAGCACCTGACACACAGTAGACACTCAGTAAACGTTTGCTGGGTGAATACAAGTTTTGATGTAGAAAGCCTTCCTACTTGCTCTTACCTAACAGTGATCTCAATGCTTCTTGTACAAAGACTCCATCACCTTAGGCTTCTCTGGGACTCAGTTTCCCTGCCTGTAAAGTGACTATAGAGCAAGCTTATCCAACCCACAGGCCGCATGCTACCCAGGACAGCTTTGAATGTGACCCAACACAAATTCTTAAACTTTCTTAAAACATGATGAGGTTTTTTTTTCTGTGTGATACTTTTTTTTTTTTTTTTTAGCTCATCAGCTATCCTTAGTGTTAGTTTATTTGATGTGACACAAGACACTTCTTCCAATGTGGCCCAGGAAAGCCAAAAGATTGGACACCCCTGTATAGAGGGTTAGACTCAATGATGTCCATGCTCCCATCAGCAGTGACACGCTGTTGTTTCCTCTGGGACTTCTCCAATGAGGACTGCATGCACACATCTGGAAAATGAAATGCCAAGCCAGCCCAAGCAGCAATATAAAAATAGCAGCTGCTGGGCGCACCCTCGGGTTCCAGGCAAAGAAGATTGCATCCTGTAAGGCTTGGAAGTTGGTGTTTCCAGCTGACCCTGGGATGGGTGAGTGACATGGACAGGCTGAGCTGCCAGCTTTCTGGAGCCAGTTTTATTTCTTGGGAACTATTTTCTTTTCAATATCATCAGGGTCTCTGGAAACTGAGAAAGCTGACAGCTAATCAATAGTTAAGAACTGGGGACCTTGCTCCACCACCTCTTCACTTTTTCACCCCATCTATCCATCCAGGAAGCCCTTCCTGAGTGCCTGTCCTGGGTTTCATTTCAGACAGGGCACTAGGGGCAGATCAATAAAGCTAACTGACGCTTACATGGCACTTGGGCTGAACAGGACATTGTTTCAAGTGCATTACATATATTGATTTCTCTAATCCTCCTACCAACCCCATGTTATAATGAGGAAAATCAGGCACAGAGAGATTAGGTAATTTTTCCAAACTGCAGGCCTGGAATTTGGACCAGACTACTCCTGCCCCCACCCTCGGCCTCCACCCAGTTAGTTTACTACATTTTCCCTTCTGAAAATGTAGTGATCAGATGTTTTCTTCTCTCACCAGATAAATTTTGTAGTTTCATGATGTTGTTTTTTCTTTTTTCTTTTTTGAGACAGAGTCTCGCTCTGTCACCTAGGCTGGAGTGCAGTGGCATGATCTCAGCTCACTGCAGCCTCCACCTCCCAGGTTCAAGTGATTCCCATGCCTCAGCCTCCTGAGTAGCTGGGAGGACAGGCATGTGCCACTGTGCCTGGCAAATTTTTAAAATTTTTAGTAGAGACAGGGTTTCACCATGATGGCCAGGCTGGTCTCAAACTCCTGACCTCAGGTGATCTACCTGCCTCGCTTTCCCAAAGTGCTGGGATTATAGGCATGAACCAGACGGCCCACCTATGATGTTCTTTATTATCTTAGTATTCAAACATATACCCCTGGAAATTCCAGAAGAGTATAATGAACTCCCATCAGCCATCATCAAACTTCAGCAATGACCAGCTAGTGGCCAATCTTTTTCCTCTATACTCCCACCCACTCACCCCTTTTAATATCATTATTTTGAAGAAAGTACTAGATGTCATATTATTTAATCTGCAAATATTTGAGTATTTTCCTTTAAAATATAAGGACTTCAACCATTGTCTCACCTAAAGAAGCTAACATTAATTAGCCCGTCACTCTTCATGTAAAGGTCATCGTTTTCTCCTTTACAGTTTGTCTGAATCATGATCCAAACAAAAACACACACTGTGAGCGGCTGGTACTTTTCCCGATCTCTTTTAATCTATAGATTTCATCTCCATCTCCATCTTTTTGCTTTTCTTTGCAACTTATTTATCGAAGAGGCTGGTTTTTCATACTGTGTGGAAAGTTTCCTAGAGTCTGGATTTTGCCGACTGCATTTTTACGTTATTGTTTAACATGCCACTCCGTTCTCTGTATTTCCCGTAAATGGAAAGGTGGAGGTTTGATCTGATTCAGGTCGAAGACGTTTGTGAGACTACCTCACAGTTGGTGCTGCTCCTCTCAGGAGGCACTTTCCGGCTGGTTGCTGCTGCTTGTGAAGTGAGCAGCCACTGACCTCGATCTCAGATCCATTCATTCTTTAGCGGTTGTACACTGGTGACCTGGCTTAGCTTCAACACCCTATAGCCTCCTCCTACAGACACTTGTCCACCTGTGTCCCTGCTTCAGTGCCTTCCTGCTAAGTGGCTCCTTAGCTATCAGCATTCCTTGGTACTTGTCCGCCAGATTCCCATCCAGGCCACAGTACCACATATGACTGGGCATAACAAGCAGGAGACAGAGTCCAAACTCCACCTGAAACTTCCCAGTTAGGGGACTGTCCTTCTAGGAAAGGAGGC
The DNA here is from genome assembly GCA_963573385.1 of Cacajao melanocephalus. Lineage (NCBI taxonomy): Eukaryota > Metazoa > Chordata > Mammalia > Primates > Pitheciidae > Cacajao > Cacajao melanocephalus. Next base: position 183,121 of record CAUYLG010039168.1, on the reverse strand, counting down.
TGGGAGGTCATCACAACACAAACCCTGACTCCTCCAACTAAAATAAGAAAATTCCCTGCAGGTGAATTCAAGTGCAGCTCGGTGTCAGCTAAGATCACATCATCCTTTGAAAGGGAATGAAATGGCAGCTGGGCACGGTGGCTCACGCCTGTAATCCCAGCACTTTGGGAGGCCAAGGTGGATGGATCACAGGATCAGGAGTTCAAGACCAGCCTGGCCAGCCAGCATGATGAAACCCTATCTCTACTAAAAATACAAAAAATTAGCCAGGCATAGTGGTGGGCACCAGCTACTTGAGAGGCTGAGACAGGAGAATTGCTTGAACCTGGCAGGCAGATGTTGTGGTGAGCTGAGATTATGCCATTTGCTCTCCAGCCTGGGCAACAGAGTGAGACTCCATCTCAAGGAAAAGAAGAAAAAGAAAGGGAATGAAATGGGATTGCCCCTGCTAAAATTCCCAGGTGCTTATGTTGTCTCTGTCACTTGGAGCTCTGAGTCTGCTTCCTGTAACTCTCCATCCCACTCACTGCTCACTTCTCACACCTGTCCTCTTCTCCCTGCAGATCCAGGTAAGGGACTCTGCCCCCTCACTGTGCTTTGCCTCCTAAAATCTCTCACATGGTTCATTTGTGAGCATGGTAGATTATCCTTAAGTTTGGGGCAATAGTTGGGTTTCAAGCTGCCGTGTGGCTGGGCTCCTCTCATTCTTCCCTGGCCCCTCAGTATCCTCTAGGTTCACAGAATCACTACCCCTCATTATAGTCCAGCTCAGCTCAATATGTCGCTGTGATGACAGAGACTATCTGGTTCTTGTCTTACTCCAACAGCACGGAAGCCTTGACAAGGCTTTGAAATTGCTGCCCTTCCCTGTTCCCACTCCCAGCCAGACTCTAGGAATTCTCTCTAGAAGCAATGTTGAGGCAGACATTCCTCTCCCCTTAGAACTACATTTTCATGCCAGTGGATCCCTTGGGCAGTCTGGCAAAGCCTTTGGACTCCTCAGAATAATGTTTTTCAAAACAGAAAATAAAATACATTAAAAACCAATTATAGCTCAAAGCTGGAAATAATCTAGATGTCTTCCAGTGGGTAATGGTTCAGCAGACTAGGTACTAGTTCTACCACGGAAGACCATTCAGCAATAAAAAGAAAGAAGCTGTTGATCTGCACACACGTGGATGCATCTCAAGGGGATTATGCTGAATGAAAACAAGCCAATACTGTAACCTCCCAAGGGGTTCAGCTTGCCCACTGCCTGGACAGAGCCAATTCATCAGGACAGGGGAATTGCAATTGAGAAAGAGTAATTCACACAGAGCTGGCTGTGTGGGAGACCAGAGTTTTATTACTACTCAAATCAGTCTGCCTGAGCATTTAGAGAGCAGAGTTTTTAAGGAAAACTTGGTGGGTGTGGGGAAGCCAGTGAGCCAGGAGTGCTAATTGATCAGGGATGAAATCATAGGAGTTGAAGCTATCTTCTTGCGCTGAGTCAGTTCCTGAGTCAAATCTCCTTGCACAAGATGAGAAGAGCCAGTTTATTTAACTGGGTGGTGTCTGGTGAGGGTCTGCTTCCTGGTTCATAGATGGTGCCTTCTCACTGTGAACTCACATGATGGAAGGGACAAGAGAGCTTTCTGGGGTCTCTTTCATAAGGGCACTAATCTCATTCATAGGCGCTCCAACCTCATGACCTAGTCACCTCCAAAAAGTTCCACCTCCAAATATCATCACATTGGAAATTAGGTTTCAACATATAAATTTGGAGGTAGTGCAAACAATTATTCTGTCTGTAATAGTGATGAGTATAAATTATGTTTCAAGATACCTGTGGCAAGGTCCCAATAATATTACAAGCTGATGCTACAGATCCCTAATCCAAAAATCCAAAATGCTCCAAAATCCAAAACTTTTTGAGTGCTCACATGATGGCACAAGTGGGAAAACTTCACACCTCACCTTGTGTGATTGGTTGCAACCAAAATAAAGTGAAAACTTTGTTTCATGCACAAAATTCTTTTAACTATTGTTTAACCTTTGGGTCATGTGTGTGAAGTGCACATGAAACATAAATGAATTTCATGTTTTTGTATCCCAGCCCCAAAATATCTCATTATGCATATGCAGATATTCCAAAATCTGAAAAAATCCAAAATCCAAAACACTTCAGGTTCAAAACATTTTGAAGAGATATTCAACATGTCCTGTGTTTCATTGCCTTCATTCATAATTGAAAGAAAAGTTAATTTTGTGAGAGGTTAATGAAAATAAAAGTGGAAAATTTTTCCCATCCCACTTCAAAAATTTCCTGAATTAGATCGTGGACTTCAAATTAAGAACCCTTGCCTTGCTTAAAACAGCAACTTTCTCTCCTCCATTACACGGCTACAATAGTCATAAAGCAAAAAGTAGCAGCGGAAGCATCTGTGGAAGGGGCCGTGGTCACATTGCCTCGTTAAGGGTGAGACCAGAGGTTCCCTAGGGGTTAAGGCAGAATTTCATGTTTTAAAATGTCAATCAGAGGCTGAGGTGGGTGGATCATCTGAGGTGAGGAGTTCAAGACCAGCTTGGCCAACATGATGAAACACTGTCTCTAAAAAAAAACACAAAAAAATTAGCCAGGTATGGTGCCATGCGCCTGTAGTTCCACCTACTCAGGAGGCTGAGGAATTGCTTGAGCCCAGGAGGCAGAGGTTGCAGTGAGCAGAGATCACGCCGCTGCACCAGCCTGGGCGACAGAATGAGACTCTGTCTCGATCAATCAATCAATCAATGTTAATTGGTGTTTCCCCATCATTCAGTTTTCTTCTACTCAAACAGCAAGACTCAGGGAGGGTCTTTGAATTTTTTCTTGGTTTTTGATTACAGGATTTTGAGGCAATTAAGGTTCTGTTTCTATTCTATACCAAACTAAACAAGTATTCCCCAGGCTAAGAAGGTGAGAGGCAGGAAGGAAGCAGGTCAGTCTAAACATTAGAAGGACCCTGTGCCCTGGCTTACAGCCACAGTCCTGGTGTTTGTGGGACCCAGAGGGGCACAGGGACATGGCACATGGGGAGTCCAAGGTGAACAGGTCCACAGGTAGCCCCATCCCAATCCCTAGCCTGAAGCAACCAATGAGCTGTCAGGCCTGAAGGTGCTGGTGGACCACAGTGAGTATGGACATACAGGCTGGTGTCCATCAGGGAGGCAGCATGTTGATGTCTAAGTGGAGGCCTGTGTGGACAGATGCCACCAAGAGCCAGGTGGCGCCATGCTCCCCTGTACCTGGGCACTAACCAGTTTCCTGGAACTGATGCAACTCAATTCACATCCTGTGGAATGTGGTCTCAAAATAGAAAATAGCTTGTTCTAGAAAAATATAGTCATATTTTCTCATCTACTTGAGTCTGTGGCCAGAGGTGCTCACTGGAGGCACCTTCAGAATCCCCTGGCAGAGCTCCTGTAGCAGGCATCATTGGTGGCCCTTGTCTACCAGAGCTTCCACCTACCGGGCACACGCTGGCTGGCTTCCAGCTGTCCGTACCCACACTGCTCTGTCTGTGTCCTTGCTCTGACTAATAACAAAGCCTGTTGTGCCTCTGCCTGCCAGTGCAGCATGCCAGAAATTCCAGGACATAATGTTCCCTGCCCCCCACCCAGAACCCCCAACCAATGACTGAGGTCAGTTGGTGCCTAAATGCCCCACCTCACTTGCCCTTGGGTGGAATAACTCCAAGGTGTGTGCACCACGCTGCCTCCCTGAGTTTCTCCCAGGGAATTCAGTCCAACCACCCGCAGGGGAAGCTAGTTTGCTAACACGCTCTTTACTGGCAGCCTTCCTTCCTCTGCCTCACCTCGTCACTCTCCTGCCCAAGTCTCCAACTCCCAGATAAACCATTAGTGGAACCATATGACGTTGCCAATATTTGAGCTTTTTGACCTATAAAGTTGGCAATTTCATATAGCTCAACCTAAAATTTACACTCAAATCTTTGTCTCAGAATCTGCTCCAGAGCTACTTCCCCTTCAACGCTTATCTACCTGCTCTATCCAAAGCCTGTCCCCTCAAGTCACCCCCCAGCCACCTCTAGAAAGAGTCAATGGAAAGAAACTGCTGAACAAAATTCCAGGAGCTGACCCTGTGGGATGACAGAGGGCCACTAGGCCTCCTCTTGTCTCACAGTGCGGTGGCCTGGAGAGGTGGGGGTGGGACAACACGGAGGCGGCTCCAGGAATGATTGCGTGACCCATCTGCATCATATATCAGAGTGGGAAATGTGGCCACAAAATGAGGAAGTCGTGAGAGATAAGGAAACTCTGTAACTGGAAAAGTGATGGAATGTTTGGAAGCAGAAGCTTTGGGTGTGGGCTTGGAAGCTGGAAAAGGGAACGTGGGTGGCGAAGAAAAGCCCAGAGGCCTAATCCTAGTCCTCCCTCCTAAAGAATGCAATTCCCTGTAAATGGAGAGTTCTGGGCATATAAATAGGTTCAGGCACACTTTGGCTAAATCAGCATCTCTGGCATAAACACAGCACTTTACCATCTCAGTTAGGCACCCGACAAAAATTATTCTGTTTCTGTGGCTCACAGAATATGGAGACCATCCTGCTAGACAGCAGGGGAGAAGGAGAATTTGGGTGAGAATCCAGGCCTGTTTCCATCTAAGCAGATATTTTTGCCTGTAACCCACAATAGGAAATGCATTTTACCTGACAGTCTAGTGTACAAGTACACACACACATACATACACCTGAAAAAATAGGTTAAACAAAATAATATTACCCTAACTACTACCAATGCACTGAGATATTTTCTATTTCTTTCTGTTTCATAGTTTTTAAAAGCTGAACATGGGCCAAGCATGGTGGCTCATGCCTGTAATCCCAGCACTTTGGGAGGCTGAGGTGGGTGGATCACAGGAGTTCGAGACCAGCTTGGCCAACAGGGTGAAACCCCATCTCTACTAAAAAATTAGCTGGGCACAGTGGCGGGCACTTGTAATCCCTGCTACTCAGGAAGCTGAGGCAGGAGAATCACTTGAGCCCGGGAGACAAAGCTTGCAGTGAACCGTGATTGTGCCATTGCACTCCAGCCCGGGTGACAAAGAAAGACTCCATCTCAAAAAATAATAAATAATACATAAATAAATAAAAGCTGGACATGGTTCATTAACTGATTTTTTTTTTTTTTCTGAGACAGAGTCTCACTCTGTCACCCAGGCTGGAGTGCAGTGGCACAATCACGGCTCACTGCAAGCTTCCCCTCCAGGGCTCAAGTGATTCTCCTGCCTCAGCTTCCCGAGTAGCAGGGATCTCAGCTCACTGCAACCTTCACCTGCCAGGTTTGAGCAATTCTCATGCCTCAGCCTCCTGAATAGCTGGGATTACAGGCATGCCACCACCACACCTGGCTAATTTTTGGTAGAGATGGGGTCTCACCGTTTTGGCCAAGCTGGCCTTGAACTCCTGATCTCAAATGATGCACTGACCTTGGCCTCCCAAAGTGCTGGGATTACAGGCGTGAGCCACGGTGTAATTAACTGATTTCATAACCTGCTTCTGGGTGGTGACCTGCAATTTCAAACATTGACCTTGAGTGTATTCAGAAATGAAGGGGTGTGGGCAGAATTTCTGTGTTTTTCTCAAACACTGTGTATTTGCTATCAGCCTCTGTCCCATTCAGGGGTTCAGGAATTGCTGGGTTGAGCCAGAGGAAACTCTAAAATTTCATAAGGTGAAGACAGTTCTGATCTCCTAATCCAATGATTCAAATAAGGCATTGCTACCACCTTCACGTTTTTTGCCACATCCATCTACCAGCTATATTATGTATGAGTGTATGAATATCTTCTCTAAATCAATTCATTGCTCTTTAAAACTGAAATACTTACTCTAGCCGTGTTTTATGGAATATTGTCAATAAAAGCACACATTTAATGTTATTTCCCAAGGCAAAAAAATAAAAACATAACTCGAAAAATAAAACATGCTTGTCCATTACACCTTAACTCATCAAACCAATGGCTCTCCCTGCCCAGTTCCTTTCACAGAAAACCATCCAGTCTGCTGTCCCTAATGCCTAGAAAGGCCTCAACCTCTGCCCACCTCTCCAGTGGCAATCAGCCCCATCACTGTGGCCAGCATTACTTAAACTCACCAACCCTAAGAAGTGTTAGCGTCATTTCCATTTTACAAATGAGGAACTGAGGCCTAGAGAGATCAGGGAGCCCTGCACAAAATCCTACAGTTAGGAAGTGACGGAGCCAGGTTTTGAACCCAGGCTGTCTGATGACAGAGCCTGTGTGCCTAACTGCTAGGCGTTCTTGCCCCCTCCTGAAGCTGCCCATCCCAGTCCCAACCCTAGTATCGCCCCTTAGAGGCACCCTCCTGGACTACCCAGCCCATAGGATTACTCTTTGTATGTTCCCAAAGCACTCACTTCTTGCCTGCTTAATTCATTTGGGGGTAAATCATAACCTATGGAGACATTGCCTCTACTAGGCTGGGTGCTTCTTGAAGGCAAAGTGGCATCTTATTCCTGTGTATATTTCTGGGTCCAACAGCCCATCTGCGGCCTTTCATGTTTGCTGGACACCGTGATCTGCCTTGTGGTTTAACACACGCTCAGCACTCTTTGCTAGTTATCAGCTCACAGGCAGGTTTCCAGCAAAGCCCTGGCAATAGTCAGGGGCAAAGAGAGATGAGTCAGAAGCAACAATTAAAGGAGTCTTAATCTGAGGTCCATGAATTCCAAAGACCCATACCTGGTATGCAAGAGATCTGAGCTTACATGAGAACAAGATTACATCCTTATTTTCACTAACTTCTGATGGAGATTCAGCATTTCCTTTCATCGGAATGTGACCCATGACTTTGTCACCAGTAAAATCCCTGATAGTTTCATTTCACATCGCCATTAGAACAGACATCTAAAAATATTTACACTCATTACTTCCTGGAAATTCTGGTTGTTTTCAGACCCACTGCTAGATCTTGTATTTAAGGCATTAATAACAATACACATAAATAGCACACACTATACTATAATTTTTTTACAAACTTGGTAACTATTTCTATAAGATTGATATTCTTAGAAACTTCAGAATTGATAATCATATGTATTTTATTTTATGCATTTTAAAACATGTTTTTGTTTTGTTTTGTTTGAGATGGAGTTTCGCTCTGTCACTCAGGCTGGAATTCAGTGGCAAAATCTTGTCTCGCTGCAACCTCCACCTCCTGGATTCAAGCGATTCTCCTGCCTCAGCCTCTCCAGTAGTCCCAGCTACGGAATATTATCAGTAAAAGCACACATTTAATGTTATTTCCCAAGGCAATTTTTTGGATTTTTAAGAGAGTAATTTTTGTATTTTTAATAGAGATGGGGTTTCACCATGTTAATCAGGATGGTCTTGATTTCCTGACCTTGTGATCCACCTACCTCGCCCTCCCCGTAATCCTGTGCTGGAATTACAGGCATGAGCCACCTCGCCCGGCCTAAAAGATGATTCTGAGAGGGGCTCCACAGGCTTTACCAGACTGTTGGGGATGTGGGGGAGGGCCACGGCACAAAAAAGGTTAAGACACTCTCCATAGAGTATCATAATTTAGCAATGGTTTTAGAGCCAGATGGACTGGAGTTCAAACCTTAAGTTTTGCCACTTACAAGCCAAATTGCCCAGGTCTCGGTTCTCTCACCTGAAAAATGGGGATTACTACCTACCTTATGAGATTAGCATTTAGCACCTGAGTAAAGGTGATTTCCTAACTCAGCTGGACTTCCTGGTGAGGCATACAATGCCTGAGGATAGCGGACCCTCAGCTGAGATAGGGTCCACCTTTCTCTCTGCTTCCTGTCCTTCCCACTAGAGAACTCATATGTGTCTCTCAGCCTGGTGGAACCCAGCTCTCTGTAGCAGGACAGAAAGGCTGACCTCAGATTCTTCTTGGATACTCTATTTCATTTCTGAGCCCAGGATCTGCACCCCACACCCCAAATTAGCTGCCACTATCTGAGGCTCCCAAGAGAGACCAGTCATCTTGCTATCACATGCAAGTAATGTGAACCAGCCCCACCCAGTGGACAAATGTAGAAGTGCATGTAAAGAAGGCTTACATGCACTTCTACATTTGCCCACTGGGTGGGGCTGGTTCACATTCTAAATACCGCAGCCCAGCAGGGCAGAACTTGACTCGAGAGCTGGATCGTCCATTCGATCATCCTCTCCTGCCTCTCCCATCTCACCTAGATTTATTTTTATCTTTTCAAATAAAGCCTGACATACAGAAAAGTTCTCACTTTGTGCCCCTTTCCAGAAACCTACCCCCCTAAGAATAGTAGTAACTCTCCTGACTTCTAACATGACAGGTTAGCTTCTAAAAATGCTAACCTGTCGTATAGAATATAGTCTTTTGTGTTTGGTTTCTTTTATTCAACATTATGTTTGCGATATTACGTGCAGTTATAGTTCATTCATTCTCATTGCTTCAAAGGCTCCATTGGGAAAATATGCAAAAATGTATTTGTATCCTCATCTATTGCCTTGGCGTTTGAGTAGTTTCCAATTTGGGGTTTCCTTTGTTGCTGCATTGTTGATGCGAATTATCAGCCCTTCAAACCACCAAACACTGATTCGGAGCTCCAGACTGATGACACCACACACTCATCAGGAGGCTTTGAAGAGATCTATCACTCACGTAGTGAGGCTTTCCAGGGACAGCAGGGCCCACGCTCAAGCAAAAGAAGGGGCAAGAGGCTCTGGTTTTTATAGTGGCTGGGCAGAGGGCAGGTGGGTCCAGGATGAAGGGTCCCTCTCCCACAGGCTGGCGCTTGTGTGGTTTGAACTTCCCACCTGTGCCAAGGAAGGGAGCACCTTGGCCTTCCTGTAGGCACGTCCAGATGTGGGGAAATGAGAAAGGGGAGCTACGGGGCTTGAAAGCTGTCATAGTAAAACATCAAAAATGGATTCAGACTCTTTATTCCAGGGTTATTACAAGTAGTGCTGCTATGAGCATTCGTGTTCAAGCCTTTTCTGTTGGGTATGTTCCAAGGAGTGCCACTGCTGGATTATCCATTTGACTTTGAAAAGTACTGCCAAAAAGTTTTTCAAAGCGTTTGCACCAAATTGCATTCTCTCTAGCAACATTTACGGATGTACCACAGTTTAGTCCATTCTGTAGTTGAGGGACATTTGGTTTGTTTCCAGTTTTTCATGATTACAAATAAATGTGCTGTAAACATTCATGTGCAGATCTTTGGGTGAACATTCACGGGTAAATACTTAGGAATAGAGTGGCTATGTTGTATGGTAAGTGTATATTTAGCTGTATAAGAAACCAAACTGTTTTTTCCAAAAGTGGCTATATCATTTTGCATTTCCACCAGCAAAATATGAGAGTTACAATTGTTTCACATTCGCCTAAGTTATTGGTATGGTCAGTTCTTGGTACGAGTCTCGCTCAGGCTGGAGTTGGCTGGAGTGCCATGGGGCAATCTTGGCTCACTGTAACCTCCGCTTCCCGGGTTCAAGCGATTCTCCTGCCTCAGCCTTCCCAGTAGCCGGGATTACAGGCATTTGCGGCTAGCCCCGGCTAATTTTTTTACTTTTAGCCATTCTAATGAATGTGAAGTGGTATCTCGTGATTTCAGTTTGCATTTCCTTGTGAACTAATGACATTGAACGTATTTTCATATGTTTACTTGCCGTCCATATGCCTTCTTCACTGAAGTGTTTTCTCAGGTATTTGTCAATTTTTTTACAAAATTGGGCTGTGTATTTTCTTACTGTTGAGTTCAGAGGATTACTTCCATATCCTTGATAAAAAGTCCTTTATCAGATATATGATTTGCAAATATTTTCTCCTAGTCTGTGACTTCTGTTTTATTCTCTTAGTGTCTTTTGAAGAGCACACCTTCTTCATTTTGGTGGAGTCCAAGTAATTGATTTTTTCTTTTATGGATTATGCTTTTGGTGTCTTAACTAAGAAATCTCCGTTTACCCTAATGTCATATAATTTTTTTCTCCTATGTTTTCTCCTAGAAATTTTATAATTTTAGGTTTTACATTTAGGCCCATGATTGATGAGTCTGTGTTAGTAAAGTTTGGAAGGCTATTTGAAAAGGGGTTCTGATAATATAAATTTATGTATCTTCAGTGTCCTGTAAACACTGAAGATATATAAGGAAGCTCATATTTCTGTACATAAAGTCAAACGTTAAGGACTTTGGCCGATTCAGAGTTGATGGCATGGAGTTCCGGGGAGATGGGGTCTTATTTCCCCTTTGTGTCCTCCCTTTTATAGATGTATTGCCTATAGTGTATATTTAATAGTGTGATGAATTAATTTAGGTGTCAACTTGACTGAGTTAAGGAATACCTAGAAACCTCAGGAAGCATTATTTTGGGGTGTATTTGTGGAGGTGTTTCCAGAGGTAATCAGCGTGAGAATCTAAGTGGACTAGGTGGGGAAGACCCACTTTCCATGTGGGCAGGCACCTTCCAATCTGCCAGGGACCTGGAGAGAACAAAAACGGAGAAAAGGTGATCTGTGTCCGTCTATCTGCTGGAGCTGGAATATACTCTTACTCTCCCATCAGAACTCCAGGCTCCCAGCTGGATGTGGTGGCTCATGCCTGTGATCCCAACACTTTGGAGGCTGAGGAAGGAGGACCTCTTAAACCCAGGAGTTTGAGACCACCTGGGCAACACAGTGAGACCCCATCTCTAAAAAAATCTATATTTAAAAACTAGCCAGGTGGCCAGGCGCAGTGGCTCACACCTGTAATCCCAGCACTTTGGGAGGCCAAGGTGGGAGGATCACGAGGTCAGGAGATTGAGACCATCCCAGCTAACACAGTGAAACCCCATCTCTACTAGAAGTATAAAAAATTAGCCAAGCGTGGTGGTGCACATCTGTAGTCCCAGCTACTGTGGAGGCTGAGGCAGGAGAATCACTTGAACCCAGGAGGCGGAGGTTGCAGTGAGCCAAGATTGCGTCACTGCACTCCAGCCTGGGTGACAAAGCCAGACTCTATCTCAAAAAAAAAAAAAAGGAAAAAGGCAGTATGGACAGGCAGAGTCAATTTATAATCCCCACCTGAGAGAGAGCTTCTGAACTGAAGCTTTAGGGATGCAGCCTAATTGTAGCAGCCTGACACCGCAAAAGCCAAGCGGACAACAGCAAGGTAAGGACTGGACATCGCCCCCAACCCACGTGAACTCAGCGTCCATGTTACAAATCTCGCCAAAACCAGGCAAAATATTCTAGAAAAAAAAATCAGACTCGACATTTAAAGTTATGATTGTTTATTATGATCTTTACACAGGAAGAAGAAATGGGTAAAGATACAATACAGGCTCCACACTCTGGCTTTTTTATTTTTCTTGTTTGTCCTTCCAGATGGTTCCTGTCTTTAAAAAAATAAATACAAATTTTAAATATAGTAGAGATGTGGTTTCGCCATGTTGCCCAAGCTGGTCTCGAACTCATGGGCTCAGGCAATCCTCCCACCTCAGCCTCCCAAAGTGTTGGGATTACAGGCGCGAGCTACCCCACCTGCATGATCCTGCCTTTTTAATACCTCAAAGGTTTTAGTGTCTGTTTTTCAAACCTTTATCCACACCACATGTGCAGAGCTAGTATGAGAACTTGAGTAAGTTACAAGGTATTTCTGAGAATCAGTTTCTTCTGGAGCCAAGGTTTCTTGTGACCCAGGATACATCTGGCAGGGAAGAGGTAAGTGGAGGCTTCATCGGAAGACAGAAGATCACTGCAATGTATTGGATGCTGTATCTGGGGATTTAAGGCAGCACAAAGTCACTGAATGACTCCAAGAAGTGAGACTGTTCCAAGAAAAAAGTGGGACTGGAGAACAGTGGGGTTGGAGAGCCAGCAGGAAGGAGCTGTCACTTGTTAAGGATCACTTTTCTCCGGGCCTGTGCCAGGTGCTCTACACAGATCACTTAACTCTTCACTGCTACTCTGGTGGTCACATTATGATCTCCTTTACAACTTTTTTTTTGTTCCTAAGACAGAGTCTCACTCTGTCACCCAGGCTGGAGTGCAGTGGTGCCATCTCTGCTCGCTGCAACTTCTGCCTCTCGGGTTCAAGCAATTCTCCTGCCTCAGCTTCCTGAGTAGCTGGGATTACAGATGTGCACCACCACACCCAGGTAATATTTGTATTCTTAGTACAGACAGGGTTTCACCATGTTGGTCAGGCTGGATTCTAACTCTTGACCTCAGGTGATCCGCCCACCTTTGCCTCCCAGTGTTCTGGGTTTACAGGTGTGAGCCACCGTGCCCAAACTCATTACAAATTTAAAAGTGAGGTAATGAAAGCTAACTCCCGCAAGGTCACACAAGCAGAGATCAAGTTAAAAAGAAAGTTATTTTCTTTTTTTCCTCCTGCACGACAGTCTGTTTTGATTCTCAAACTCAGGTAAAAGTTAGTGGTCCTGCCAGGCATTGTGGCTCACACTTATAATCCCAATGCTTTGGGAGAACAAGGTAGGAGGATTGCTTATAGCCAGGAGCTCAAGACCACCCTGGGCAACAGTGAGATCCCCATCTCTACCAAAACAATTTTTTGTTTAATTAGCAGGGTGTTGTGGCATGTTCCTGTAGTCCCAGCGATCCTTCTACTTGGGAGGCTGAGGCAGAAGAACTGCTAGAGTCCAGGAGTTGGAGGTTGCAGTGAGCTGATTGTGCCACTGCACTCCAGCCTGGGGAACAGAGTAAAACTGTGTCTCTCTCTCAAAAAAAAAAAAGTTACTGATCCTGCAGTTCCATTTCCTTTTTTTTTTCTGTAGAGACAAGATCTCACTATGTTACCCAAGCTGTTTTCAAACCCCCAGGCTCAAGCGATCTTCCCACCTCAGCCCTCCAAGTAGCTGGAACTACAGGTGTGTACCACACCTGGCTAATTTTTAAATTTTTTTGTAGAGATGGATTCTCATTGTGTTGCCCAGGTTGGTCTTTTAACTCCTGTGCTCAAGTGATCCTCCTGCCTCAGCCTTCCAAAGTGTTGGTATTAAAGGCATGAGCCACCTCACCCAGCCTTATCTTACAAAGAAGCTCATACTAGCAGGGAAAAAAGTGATTGCAAACATCAGTTTGCCTCTTAAGTCTCCCCTCTCCAGAATCTTAGCCCCTTTGACCTTCATTGTTTCAGTAGTTCACTAATGTTTTAAAGTAGACAATTTCATATTTTTATCTGGCTTCTCCATTGTTCACAGAATTGGAAGTGTGCGGCAATCCTATCTGAAAAATCTGTTTTGCTTTTTAAATAACATAAATAGTTCACTAAAGCTAAATAAGTCAAAAAATCCTCATGATGCTATTTTCTTTTTCTTCTTTCCCTCCCTCCCTTTCTTTTTTTCTCTTTCTCTTTCCCTCCCTCCCTCCCTTCCTTCCTTTTTTGAGACAGAGTCTCACTGTCAAGCAGGCTGGAGTGCAGTGGTACAATCTTAGAATCTCAGCTCACTGTAACCTCCACCTCCCAGGCTCAAGCAATCCTCCCACTTCAGCCTCCCAAATAGCTGGGACTACAGGTATGCAGCACCACACTTGGTTAATTTTTGTGTTTTTGTAGAGAAGGGGTTTCACCGTGTTGCCCAGGCTGGTCTCAAACTCCTGAGCTCTAGCAACTTGCCCACCTCAGTCTCCCAAAGTGCTGTGATTAAGCACCACAGGTATAAGCACCACACCTAGACTCTTTACGTTTTTTTTTCTTTTGAGATCGAGTCTCACTCTGTTGCTGAGGCTGGAGTGCAGTGGCGCAATCTCAGCTTACTGCAACCTTAGCCTCCCGGGTTAAGCGATTCTTGTGCCTCTGCCCCCCAAGTAGCTGGGATTACAGGCACACCACACCACCGTGTCCAGCTAATTTTTGTATTTTTAGTAGAGACAGGGTTTCAACATGCTGGCCAGGCTGGTTTCAAACTCCTGACCTCAGGCGATCCACCCGCCTTGGCCTCCCGGAGTGCTGAGATTACAGGCGTCAGCCATCATGCCCAGCTGAGTTATTGGTCTTTTTCTTAAAGAACTGGCGGATACTTTACATAAAGGAAATTAGCTCTTTGTGATGAGTTGCAACTATTTCCTTCCAAGTTTGCCACAACTTCCAATTTCCCTTGATGGTAGTTTTTGTTAGGCAGAATGTTTAGTTTTTACATAGCCGATTTTTACATACTTTTAAGTTGTGGTAAAATACACATAATAGTCCATTATTTTTAATATTTTATTTTTCAGATTCCAGCCTCTGCACAGCCTTAGTACTCCCTGAGAAATTAAACGTTTTCATATCCCTTCCACAAAAATGAGAGGAAAAAGTAGCAGTACATTCCAATGACTAATACTTTTATTAGTTTCTAACAAAAAGGCATACATGGTAAGAAGAGCAGAAATACTAATAAAGAAATTAGTTTACCTTGAAACCAATTTTAGTCAGGAAGACTTCTTCACAGACAAGTAGCTGAATATATAAATCCTCAATATACCACACCATAGGCTATTGTTTTTCCATTCTTTTTGGGTCACAGACTATTCCAGGCAGATTAAATAACTTTTAATTTGAGGAGTTCCAAGAATGTCCACCCTAAAACATGAAGTGAAACTGCTCTTAGAGAAATACTGACCTGATGAGAAAACTGATCTTGGTCTGTTTAGACACATTTGGTTAATTTATTTTTACTTAACGACCAATGTGACAGTATAGTTGCAAACTATACTTCATTTGACTACAATCATTACTCAGAGAACAATCACCTTAAGAGGCAAATTAAGTTTTAAATTAGCATAGAATTTATAATTACCCAATCAAAACTGATACAGATGCCATCAAGTATGCAAAGATTAACAAAATTTCTATTACAAAACTTGGAGGAAAAAGTCTTAATAACCTACAAAAATACTGGCAAATTTAAGCTAGAATTAGTTCTAGGACATTTTATCATATTTTCCCATTAAAAGAATAGATGACTAGGTATCAGCAGAAATGCTGTCAAAGCTACCTGTTCGTTACTAATTAATGAAACAAAAGACCAATCGTCTCTGAGCTAAATTTCACAAAGTGAAATCAGTGTCTTCTGATTTAACTTTCAGGAGTCAGAAAGGACAAAACCCAATCATCTTATTTTCTATTTCTGTTCATAAATTCAAATAAGAGCAGCATCGAAACAAATGATAATATAAGAAAATCCATGATAATGTTTCAGATTCCACAACATAAGATACTGTGATATAACTCTCCTATAATCTCATTTTTTTCTGGAATAGCAGATGAACAGAAATGCAGGTTTCCAAAAATTCACACAATTTAGTAACCAATTTTTATTTTGACACCTGATAGTATGGTGCGAAAAGCTACGAAACCTAAATGTCTCCTGTGTTGTTTCACAAAGGAAGGACAAGGGAGGAGGATGCTCTGCCAAACTGCACCTGCTGCTTCACCGTGGACCAGTTTCTGACCACCCTTTCAGCTGCAATGATCCCAGACCGTCAGTCACCCCATCCAGCCTCATCCCAGCTCTTAACTCCTTTTGCATAGTCTAGTTTCCTTTCTGGCAACAAATTCTCAATTTCCTAGAAAACCCTGATATTCTGATTTAACACTGATTTGAATCCATTTTAGGATTCGAAAGGAAAGAGGCAAGGCACAGTAGCTCATGCCTGTAATCCCAGCATTCTGGGAGGCCGAAGCAGGTGGATCCCCTGAGGTCAGGAGTGCAAGAGAATCCCATCTCTACTAAAAATACCAAAAAAATTTTAGCTGGGCGTGGTGGCGCACACCTGTGATCCCAGCTACTCGGGAGGCTGAGGCAGGAGAATCGCTTGAACCCGGCAGGCAGAGGCTGCAGTGAGCTGAGATTTCGCCACTGCACTGCAGCCTGGACAACAGAGCAAAACTTGGTCTAAAAACAAAAAAACACCAAAGGAATCGCTACAATGTTAAAAATTTAATTAAATTGGAGATGGAAATTAGATTACTTTAGGAAAATATATTTTGAGTACTCTGTAAACGTGGGACAATAGCCAAGAAAATGTGGATTTTAAACTCTGCATGGGTTCCTTAATTACTTAGAATAGTATAATCTTGCTTTGATTACCAGTCATGACAAAAAGGTGAGCAAAGGCCAAAAAACATGCATTTTGGGAAAAAGAATGGCACTTGAAGATTTCTTGGAGTTGGCCAAGGCGTAAGATATCGTCTTTACAACCACACAGACCTTTAATTAAGAACAATGAGTGTGCCTAGAGAGCAGCATGAATGACACATGTATAAAGATTCTATGATAGAAAAGAGCTTCACAATCCAGCTTTACTAGATTACAAAGCACTCCCTTTAAAGGTATGCATTACTTTGTGCATCTGTGAAACATCTGAAAAATGCTTTTCTGTGAAATGCTAGGCTGTAGGGAATGAGCACTTCTGGATACATTACAATGATCTCTAGTAGAATTTGGCGTCTTTCTTCCATTAACTGAATGCCTCAGCTGCATCCTAACAGACAGTTGCCTATTTTCATCCCTTGGGCCTCTCTCAGGTTTTGGGTGCTCTGTATCAGTTTGCCTTTTGAAGTTCCTATCTTTGGAATTCTTCCTCTGTCCATTTAGCACTTTGTCTGCAGGTGAGGATGTAGCACGTAAATGATATTCATCTGGGGATCCTTTTTGCCTGTTTGGCTTCATTTGTTCTTTGTCCACCTCCTTCTGAAGTTCTAATGCCAATAACCTGTCCTGTTCTTCCTGTTTATGTCTCTCAAACAGCAGATGCTCTAAATCTATCAGCTTTTGGGTAAAGTTTGTTTCTGTTTCCTCTTGATCTGAAGAAGAGTTGGGGAACATTTTCCTTTTTTTTGCAGAAAAGCACGCATCCTTGACTGCTTCAAAGGAAGATTCTTGGTTTTTTCTTTTGGAAATATCCTTACTGATCAGTAGGCAAGACTCTTCATTTTCTGTCTCACCTGTGTTGTTTCTATTTGTCTGTGTAATCCCTGATGTGGCACAACCACTCTCTGTTCTGCCAATAGGCACAACTGCAGTTTCTTTAGAGTCGGGAACTCTGGTTTCAGGTACCTTGGGAGTTAAGACACACTCTTTATCATGATTGTTTGGTCCTGTTTTGACTTTTCTTTGGTGGTACAATTCAGCACCACAGGCACATAACCATGGCATGGGGGACTCTATTGAAGAATCAGCACTTTGTTCTTCAATTCCAAGGCATCTCTGTGGAGAAAGTGTTGGCATATCTTCTATTTCTGTGTCTTGCCGTGTTGGGCTTTTGATATCACTACTGTCAACGTCCTATAGAAAACAGAAAAAGATGGAGTGAACTAGGGGAAAATATCGAATCATAAGATGCAAGTCTAATTACACTGATACTATAGCTGACCTGTTAGTATATATTATTCAGTATTACTAATAAGGTGTTTATTTAGAGACAGAGTCTTGCTCTGTCACCCAGGCTGGAGTGCAGTGGCGTGATCTCAGCTCACTGCCATCTTCACCTCTCAGGTTTAAGTGATTCTCCCGCCTCAGACTCCCAAGTAGGTGTTTATTTATTTAATTTTTTGAGATGGAGTCTCACTCTGTCACCCAGGGTAGAGTGCAGTGATGTGATCTCGGCTCACCGTAACCTCTGCCACCTGGGTTCAAGCGATTCTCCTGCCTCAGAATTGCTTGAACCCGGGTGGCAGAGACTACAGGTGTGTGCCACCACTCCTGACTAATTTATTTTTAGTAGAAATGGGGTTTCGCCATGTTGGCCAGGCTGGTCTCGAACTCCTAACCTCAGGTATCTGCCCACCTTGGCCACCCAAAGTGCTGGGATTACAGGCGTGAGCCACCACACCCGGCCATATTTATTCTTAATAGTATTTTTATTTCATGGGCCAATTTAGATGAAGGTATTACTTCATTTTCACTCCCATGAAAACCTACAGATTAAAACCCACAGAGTAGATTCCAAATATGGCCAATAGCTGGTATCAGGACCTGGCCTCTTTTCACCTTACAAAGGTTCGCCAGCACAGTGGTTTTTAACCCTTTTCTGTGCTGTGGACCTTCTTTTTGGTATTTAGGTGAAGCTTACAGACAACTTCTGAGAATAATGTTTTTAAGAAAAAAATTTCGCAAAAAAAAAAATTAAGATATACAGTGACTTTACAAAAGGAACAATTTATATTGTAACACAATTACTAAAAGATTTTAAAAATGTGATGTAATAATGTGCATCTATTAATACACTAAATAAGATCTACTAGCTAGTCTAGTAACTCGTAATATCTAATTGTCTGTGTCATCCCTGATGTACTGCACCCACTCTGTTTTGCCACAAGGTGTAACTGTGGTGTAACATCAAAGTAGAGACAAATATGAATGATATTTAAAGATATCTGTAACATGGCTGGGCATGGTGGCTCATGCCTGTAATTCCAGCACTTTGGGAGGCCGAGGCGGGCGGATCACCTGAGGTCAGGAGTTTGAGACTAGCCTGGCCAACATGGTGAAACTCCATCTCTACTAAAAGTACAAAAATTAGCCGGGCATAGGGGTGTAAGCCTGCAGTCCCAGCTACCGGGGAAGCTGAGGATCCACGGCACTCCAGCCTGGGCAACACAGACTCTCTCTCAAAAAATAGACAAAACAAAACAAACCAAAAAACCACCTAGTGTCTGGAAAAGAAAGCTTGGGATTTCTATAAGTAACTTATAACTGTTGGTTGGGTGTGTTTCTTACCAAAACCCCTGGAAGCTACACCCGTTGTTTGTTACAAGAAATAATCGACACTTATAGGGTATGCATCTTCAAAGTAGTTAATACATTCACTTATGTGGTCTTATTTCCAGGGTATCACTTTGGAGCTCTGCTGTTGAGTACTCCTGCTGAACACACATGCCTCATGCTGCCTTACTAGCACACTTTCCTCCTCATCCTGTAATATTCTTTTTTTTTAAGGCAGAGTCTCATTCTGTTGCCCAGGCTTGAGTGCAGTGGCATGATCTTAGCTCACTGCAACCTCTGCCTCCCAGGTTCAAGTGTTTCTCCTGCCTCAGACTCCTGAGTAGCTGGGACTACAGGTGTGTGCCACACCTAGCTTTTTTTTTTTTTTTTTTCTTTTGGTATTTTTAGTAGAGATGTGGTTTCACCACGTTGGCCAGGGTCATCTCGAACTCCTGATTTCAGATGATTCACCCACCTCGGCCTCCCAAAGTGCTAGGATTACAGGCATTAGCCACTGTGCCCAGCTTCCCATCTTGTAAAAGTGAAACTGGTGCCAGGTATAACCTATTCAGTTTTGTCAGTTTGGATTACGTACGTTAGGTCAAGGATCAGTAATCTAAGGTTCATGGACCAAATCCAGCCTCTGCCTGTTTTTGTGTATGAAGTTTTATTGGAATACATACAAAGCTAATTTCTGTGCATATTATCTACAGATGCTTTTACAGTATAAGAAGTTGTGACACAGACCATACTAGCCACAAAGGCTAAAATATTTACTCTCTAGCCCATTAGAGAAAAACTTTGCTTTTTAAGGTAGATTTGCTTTCTGCAGTAAGTGTATTTTAAAAATTGTAGTTTCCTTTAGAGAAAAAGAAACAGTGCTTTTTCTCTAGGTGAGCCTAAGATGACTAAGAAAGGATGTTCTGATTAACTACAGTGGCTATTTTTTTTGTTGAGACGGAGTCTCACTGTCACCAGGCTGGACTGGAGTGCAGTGGTGTGATCTTGGCTCTCTGCAACCTCTGCCTCCTGGGTTCAAGCGATTCCACTGCCTCAGCCTCCCGAGTAGCTGGGACTACAGGCGCATGCCACCACACCCAGCTAATTTTTGTATTTTTAGTAGAGAGAGGGTTTCATCATGCTAGCCAAAATGGTCTTGATCTCTTAACGTCGTGATCTGCCGCCTCAGCCTCTGAAAGTGTCGGGATTACAGGCGTGAGCCACCGTTCTCAGCCAACGGTGGCTTTTTTTAAAAGTTAGAACACTATGGGTATTAGTAATCTATAGTATTAATAAACCAGCAAAACTCAGAACATCTTCAGTATCAACATACCTTAGATATGGAGTTTTTCCTGACTTCTTGTACAACTTCAGAGTGTGAGGCTGACCCAAACTGAGATTTAGGTGTCAAATACCTTAAAAGAAAGTTTACAAAAGTTTGAATGCTTTGAAAGACAGATGGTATGTACCAACATAGTAAAGCCAATTTAACTATTTATACCGAAGGTTGTCTGGTTTGCTGCTTGGCTGATTTATCAGAGCGTATTTCATTTCAGTGCTTCAGGTATTTCGGTCTAATTCCAGGACAAAACTTAAATGGTTGAGTATTGATATTTTAGTGAAAAACAGAAGAGGAAGTAAAAGTCAAATCTAAATATTTCTTCTTTCCTTTTATTTGAGATGGAGTCTCACTCTGTTGTCCAGGCTGGAATGCAGTGGCATGATCTTGGCTCACTGCAACCTCCACCTCCTGGGTTCAAGCAATTCTCCTGCCTCAGCCTCCCAAGTAGCTAGGATTACAGGCGTGTGCCACCACACACAGCTAATTTTTGTATTTTTAGTAAAGATGGATTTTCACCACGTTGGTAAGACTAGTCTCAAACTCCTGACCTTGTGATCCACCCACCTCAGCCTCCCAAAGTGCTGGGATTACAGGCATGAGCCATCGTGCTCGGCCTAAATATTTCTTAATTCTTGAAAAAAGCTTAAAAAAGCAGATAGCAAGGGCACAGTGGCTCAAGCCTGTAATCCCAGCACTCTGGGAGGCCGAGGCAGGCGGATCACAAGGTCAGGACTCGAGCCCAGCCTGGCCGAAATAGTGAAAACCCATCTCTACTAAAAATACAAAAAATTAGCCAGGTGTGGTGGTGGGTGCCTGTAATCCCAGCTACTTGGGAGGCTGAGGCAGGAGAATGGCTTGAACCTGGGAGGCAGAGACTGCAGTGATCCAAGATCATGCCATTACACTCCAGCCTGGGCAACAGTGTGAGACTCTGTCTCAAAAAAATAAATAAATATGTTGAACAATGAGAACACAGGGACACAGGGAGGTGAGCATCACACCCTGGGGTCTGTTGGGGTAGGGGGGCCAAGGGAGGGACAGCGGGGGGGGGGGAGGTGGGGAGGTCGGGAAGGGATAACATGGGGAGAAATGCCAGATGTAGGTGACAGGGGGATGGAGGCAGCAAACCACATTGCCATGTATGTACCTATGCAACAATCCTGCATGATCTGCACATGTATCCCAGAACCTAAAGTATAATAAAAAATAAAAATAAAAAAAACTTCATATATAGTGCAAATAAATAAAATTTTTTAAATAAATAAATAAGCAGATAGCATCAAAACAATGCAAGACTCTATAGTCTTCCCAAAAGTAATGAAAATGATTCTTTAAACCAGGAGAAAGTATATGTTAGTTTCTTCTTTATGCTGGAAATGTTGACTGTTCTCTACATTTTAAATCTCTACTACTGGGGAAAAGTCCGTGATTAAATTCTTTACTATCCTGGTACAAAGATGTTATTATATGTATTTTTATATCAACTCTCTTCTTTTTTTTTTTTTTTTGAGACGAAGTCTTGCTCTGTCACCTAGGCTGGAGTGCAGTGGTGCAATCTTGGCTTACTGCAACCTCTGCCTCCCAGGTTCAAGTGATTCTGCTGCCTCAGCCTCCCAGGTAGCTGTGAGTTACAGGCATGTGCCAGGATGCCTGGCTAATTTTTGTATTTTTATTTTTTACTTATTTTTTTTTTTGAGACACAATCTCACTCTGTCACTCAGCCTGGAGTGCAGTGGCATGATCTTGGCTCACTGCAACTCCGCCTCCTGGGTTCAAGTGATTCTCCTGCCTCAGCCTCCCGAGTAGCTGGGACTACAGGTGCGCACCACCATGCCTGGGTAATTTTTGTATTTTTAGTAGAGACGAGGTTTCACCATGTTGGCCAGGATGGTCTTGATCTCCTAACCTCGTGATCCACCTGCTTTGGCCTCCCAAAGTGTTGAGATTACAGGCATGAGCCAATGAACTCGGCCAATTTTTGTATTTTTAGTAGAGATGGGCTTTCACCATGTTGGCCAGGCTGGTCTCAAACTCCTGACCTCAGGTCATCTGCCTGCTTCAGTGTCCCAAAGTGCTGGGATTACAGGCGTGAACCACTGCACCTGGCCCTCAACTGTCTTCCTAGAAATATACATATCTTTACATTTCTAAGAATCTTTAATAGGCTGTTTGCCACTGAAAATATTAAGTTTTTAATATAATGGAAAACGTTATTTAAAAAAAGGAGGAAGTAAAAAAGGCAGGGTACAAGATGATAGGTATAGTTTTAAAATTGTATTACTTTGCTTTTTATACACTGAGATTTGAAAAACTAAAAATAAAAATTGCAAAATATCCAAAAATGCACAAATTTGTTTAAATTACTATGTTTACAAATGGCAGCAATCTCCTAAAATGTTGGTTGTCTCCAAATGGTGGTAACTTTGGGTGATTTTCAAAGAGCAGCAAGCTATTACATTTAGAATTAAAGGGAAAAAAAATGAAAAAAAAGGTGACTACAAATAATACACAAATCCATAAGTTACACTGTGTCAAAAGCACCAACAAGTAGCATATGGAACAATAAAACCTAGACAAAGATCTCATATAAAGAACTAATGAGTATTCCTCATGGGCAAACAAGAGTATCTAAAGCATATATTTAGTTATACCAATCTATATATTTACTCTGTAAACTTTGAAGAACAAGAACCAAACTTTCAGTTGAAAAGAAACTGTCTCATTTAGTTTCTCAAGGCTGAAGAATTCCTTCTGCCAATGCTGATGTTGGACCACTAGTTACCAAGTATATCAGTACCAAAGTATCACTGCTACAATTGTTTTTAAGTTCATAAGCAGAGAACAAAATGTTACTACTTATCCAACAAAATCAGTCCAGATTGGTTAACTCTCTTGGATATTCCTCACTTATAATAACCATGTAATGTATGAATACATGCTCCTTCTAAAAAATAAGCAGAACTGGCCATGGTGGTTCATGTCTGTAATTCTAACACTTTGGGAGGCTGAGGTGGGAGGATCGTTTGAGGCCAGGAGTTTGAGACCTGGACAACAAAGCAAGACCCATCTCTACAAAAAATTAGAAAAAAAAAAAAAATTAGCTGGGCATAATGGTGTGTGCCTATAGTTCCAGCTAATCTGGAGGCTGGGGTTGGAGGATCACTTGAGCCCAAGAGCTTGAGGCTGCAGTCAGCTATTCTCTTGCCACTATGGCCTGAGTGACAGTCAGACCCTGTCTCTTAAAACAGAAATACATGACATTTATGTCATCAACCCTTTCCTGACTCATGTTTTAAGAATTTTCTTTTTCTTTTTTCCTTGAGTCTGAATTTTTGGGATCCATTCCCATTTACCTGCCATTCTCATTTCCTTTACGTGTTAAGTTTAGCCTAAAGCTGCCTCCTTACATATTTTAAGGTTTCTCTCTATATAGTGAACTATAGCCTAAATGGAGGTGTAAACAGTCGGTACACTCACCAAGTTTTGGCCAAAAGGGGCCAACTGTTCAAATCATGTTCAAATAAGGCAAATGCCGAGCAGTACCCACTCCAGCTGTTTCTGCACCTCAAGTCTGCTTTCTGTTTAGCACCTTCCCTTTTCTGTCCATAAATCTTCTTCCAATATGTGCTTCTACTGCAGTCTCTCTAAGCCTACTCCGACTCAGGAGGCTTCCCAATTTGTGAAATGCCCTTTGCTTAAACTCTGTTAATTTAATTTGTCTACGGTTTTCTAACATTTATAACCAATTTTTTTAAAAAATATGATTTCTATGTAACACACCCTATCTTTTTTATTTATTTCATTTATTTATTTTGTTTGGAGATAGAGTCTCACTCTGTTGCCCAGGCTGGAGTGCAACGACATGATCTCTGCTCACTGCAACCTCCGCCTCCTGGGTTCAAGCATTACAGGTGTCTGCCACCACACCCAGCTAATTTTTGTATTTTTGGTAGAGACAGGGTTTCCCCATGTTGGCCTGGCTGGTCTTGAACTCCTGACCTCAGGTGATTTGCCCCCCTTGGCCTCCCAAAGTGCTGGGATTACAGTCGTGAGCCACCGCACCTGGCCATTATTTTTTTTGAGGCAGGGTCTCGCTCTCTCACCAAGGCTGGAGTGCAGTAGCACCATCACAGCTCACTGCAGCTTTGACCTCCCAGGCTTAAGTGATCCTCCTACCTTAGCCTCCCAAACAACTGGGACCACAGGCACATGCAACCATACACCGCTAATTTCTGTATTTTTTTGTAGAGACAGAGTTTCCCCATGTTTCCCAGGCTGGTCTCAAACTTCCGGGCTCAATTAATCCACCTGCCTTGGCCTCCCAAATTGCTGGGATTGCAGGTATGAGCCACTGCACCTAGCCTCACACTTTTTTTTTTTTGAGACAGAGTCTCACTCTGTCGCCCAGGCTGGCGTGCAGTGGCACGACCATGACTCACTGCAACCTCTGCCTCCCGGGTTCAAGCTATTCTCCTGCCTCAGCCTCCTGAGTAGCTGGGATTACAGATGCCTGCCACTATGCCCTGCTAATTTTTTTGTATTTTCAGTAGAGATGAGGTTTCACCATCTTGGCCAAGCTGGTCTTGAACTCCTGACTTTGTGATCCACCTACCACGGACTCCCAAAGTGCTGGGATTACAGGCCACGGTGCTCAGCCCTTTTCACATACTTATTAGCTTTCAGGTTTCATTTACCGTGAAGTCAAAGTTCTTTACTCATTTTTCTATGGAGTGTCTTTTTCTTATTAATAGATGGATATTCGTTAATAGTAACTTTTTGTCAGTTAAAGAAGTTAAAATATCTTCTTGAAGTCTGCAGCTTATCTTTTTATTCTCTATAGGTATTTTGATAGACATTCTTAAACTGTGGTGTGTTTCTAAGCTACCTATTATGTTGCTTCCGTCCATTTGTCTGTTCATCCCAGTGTTAATACCACAAATTTTTTAAGTACCTATCCCTCATTACCTCTTTCTCTCTCTCTCTCTCTCTCTCTCTCTCTCCTGGGTTCAAGCTCAAATGATTCACCATACCTAGCCACATTTTATTTTTCTTCAGGAGTATTTTTTCTCAAGATGAATTTTATTAAAGTCAGTGTGTTGTGTTAAAAAAAAAAAAAAGTTGGAATTCTGACTCGAATTGCATTGACTCTATAGAATCAATCTGAGGAGATCTGACCATTCTGTAGTATTAGGCATCTTCTAACCCATGAATATTGTGCATTTAATGGAATATAATTTTCTCCATGGGTCTTACAAATTTTTCTTTTTTTAAGACATGGTCTTGCTCTGTTGCCCAGGCTAGAGTGCAGTGGTACAATCATAGCTCATTGCAGCTGCAATCTTCTAGGCTCAAGTGATCCTCCTACCTCAGCCATCTGAGTAGCTGAGACTACAGGTGTGCGTCATCATGCCTGGTTAATTTTTTTAAGAGATGGAGTCTCCCTATGCTTCCCAGGCTGGTCTTGAACTTCTGGGCTCAAGCAATCCTCCCACCTCAGTCTCCCAAAGTGCTGGGATTATAGGCATGAGCCACCATGCTTGGCTCAGATTTTAATATGTTTATTTCTAAGTACATTTTATTTCCTGATACTACTATCGACAGAGTTATTTTTAAAGTTACATTTTACAACTAATTTTTTTACAGATTTTATACTTAGCAATCTTGCTGAACTCTTCATTCTAAAAATGTACCTCTGACTTCTTGGGTTTTCTACATAGATAATCATACCTCCTTTGAATAGTGATAGCTTCTTTTTCCTACCTTTCCAGACTCATATGTTTTATTTCCTTTTATTGTGTTACTGTGCAGACTAAAATCTCCAGCATAAGTCTGAACACGGGTGGTGAGCAGCAGGCTAACCTTGTGTTTTCCTGACCTTAGAAGGGGAATGGCTGGGCATGGTGGCTCACTTCTGTAATCCAAGCACTTCAGGAGGCCAAGGCAACAGAACTGCTTGTACCCAGGAGTTTGAGGTTGCAGTAGGCCATGACCGCACCACTGTGCTCTAGCCTGGGTGACAGAGCAAGAAGGACTCTGTTTCAAAAAAAAAAAAAAAAAAGAAATAATTTCAATGTTCCACCATTAAGTATGATATGTGATATAAGTTTTTAGCAGATATCCTTCAACAGGTTAAAAAAGTTTCCTGGCCGGGCACGGTGGCTCACGCCTGTAATCCCAGCACTTTGGGAGGCCGAGGTGGGCAGATCACGAGGTCAAGAGATCGAGACCATCCTGACCAACATGGTGAAACCCCATCTCTACTAAAAATACAAAAATTAGCCGGGCGTGGTGGCATGCACCTGTGGTTCCAGCTACTCGGGAGGCTGAGGGAGAAGAATTGCTTGAACCCAAGAGGGGAGGCTGCAGTGAGCCGAGATTGCACCACTACACTCCAGCCTGGTGACAGAGCAAGACTCCGTCTTAAAAAAAAAAGTTCCCTTCTGTTACTACTTTGTTAAGAACTATCATTTCATGTATTTCACATTTATACAGCTAACAGAATAGATTCATTTTCTACCATTAAACCAGCAATGTATTCCTGGAACTGTCTTTTTAAATACATTTTCAGCCGCTGCCTTCTTTTTTTTTGAGACTGAATCTTGCTCCATCACCCAGGCTGGAGTGCAGTGGCATGATCATGGCTCACTGCAGCATCGACCTCCTGGGCTCAAGCAATTCTCCCACCTCAGCCTCCTAGGTGGCTGGGGTTACAGGCATGTGCCACTGCACTTGGCTAATTTTCTTATTTTGTGTAGAGACGGGGTCTTACTATGTTGCCCAGGCTGGTCTTAAACTCCTGGCCTCAAGCAATCCTACCACCTCAGCCTCCCAAAGTGCTGGGATTATAGGCATGAGCCACTGTGTCTGAGTTTTTTTTTTTTTTTTTTTTTTTTTTTTTTTAAGAGACAGGATCTCGCTATGTGGCCCAGGCCGGTCTCAAACTCAAACTCCTGGGTTTAAGCAATCCTCCTGCCTAAGCCTCCCAAGTAGCTGGCATTACAGGTATGTACCACAATGCCTGGCTGCACTTTCTTCTTTTCTAATATGGCATGTAAAGCCTTCTAAATACCACTTTAGCCACATACCAGTTTTCATGCATATTTTCAGTTCTGTATTTCCAACAAAATTTACTCTTTAATCAACAAGCTGTTTAGTTTTCCTTAATTTTGAAACTATATAATCCTGTTACTCATTTTTAAATTTTTGAATTGAGGTGGAATTCACATAAAATGGAATGCCACATTTTGTTTATCCATTCATTTGTTAAAAGACATTTGGGCCGTTTCCATTTTTTGGTTACTTGAATAATGTTGACACAAATATTCATGTACAAGGATTTGTTTGAATACCTGCTTTCAATTCTTTTGGGTACATACCTAGGAGTAGAACTGCTGGGTCATATGCTAATTCCCTTTAACTTTTTGAGGAATCACCAACTGTTTTCTGCAGCCACTATACCATTTTACATTCCTACCAAGCAATGCAAAAGAATTTCAATTTCTCCACATCTTTGTCAACACTTATTATTTTCCCTTTTATGTGGATTATAGCCATCCTAATGCGTATGAAATGCTATCTCACTATGGTTTTGATATGCAGTTCCCTAACGACTAATGATGTGAGGCATCTTTTCATGTACTTAGTGGACATCTGTACATCATGGCAAAAACATCTACTTGAGTCCTTTTGTCCAGTTTTTAATATTTGTCTTCTGTTGTTGAGTTTTAAGAATTTTCATATATTCTAGAGAACAGACTTTGTTTTTAATATTGTTACAACTTTAATCCATCAGTTTCTCAATTTTTGCTTTTAAATCCTTATTCTTATATTTCTGGTAAATTTTTAAAATATATTTCAAAGTATATATTTAGATATATAAGGATTCATGAGTTCTAGCCTTAAGCAGAATATTATATCAATAAGAAATACTTCTGCATTTTAATGGTTTTCTCTTCATTTTTACTTTGCATATCATGAGTATTAGCAACACTGATATTGTTACTTTTTTTTTTTTTGAGACAGAATCTCGCTCTGTCGCCCAGGCTGGAGTTCAGTGGTGTGATCTTGGCTCACTGTAGCCTCTGCCTCCTGAGTTCAGGCAACTCTCCCGCCCCAGACTCCAGAGTAGCGGGGACTACAGGCACCCACCACCACACCCAGCTAACTTTTTGTATTTTTAGTAGAGACAGGGTTTCACCATGTTAGCCAGGATGATCTTGATCTCCTGACCTTGTGATCTGCCCACCTTGGCCTCCCAAAGTGCTGAGATTACAGGCGTGAGCCACACATTTTTTTTTTTTTAATAGCACCTGCCTCATTTAACATTCTCTTCTGCTGGTTCCTCCCACCTCAGATCCAAAATTTCAACAAATCCTGGAAGGAGGTAAGTTATCTGCACAATTTACTCAACTGAACCAGAAGTCCTTACATATTTTTCAAGTCTAAATTGTGGTTTTTAAACTTTCCAACTATGAATTATTATGGGAAAGCTTATGTTAGCATAAGCTACCAACTCTGCCAAGTACCTGATCCAGGAGGGGTGTTGTGGTAAAACTCAATCACTTCACCTTTGACTACCTGGCTCATGCTTTTTTGTATAATGGAGAAGAAATCTGATGACAGATTGCAAACTCCTTCAATGAAGATAAGCCAATCTGAGACTGATTTTTCTCATTTGAATTTAAACCAAGAGAAAAAGGAATCCAATGGTTCATTTTGAGAAAATGGGGATAACTAGAAATCCTGAGCCAGTAAGATAAACTATAAATCTGCCACAATAAGCGGCTGAGTGAAAAGCCTGCCAGATTTCACCTATCTCTTCATGCTAGCCAAGAGGAAGCTGTGTGAGTAGCTCTCTCTTCTTTGCACTTTACCTCAATCTCAGACTATTTTCATGCAAAGTTCATGGACCAAACTTTGAGAATCAGTAGTCTGTATGAACAGAAAACACTGGCATATAGTAGGAAGTCAATAAATAATTCACAGTCATGTTCACTTACTTATGAATATCTCCAGTGTTTCTTTGTTTGTTCTTACTTTTCTTTTCAGACTTGGCTCTAACTGGATCAGATTTTCTGGAATTCAAGGGAGAAGCCAAGATACTTCCCTCACAGAAATTATTCTTCAACAAGAGAAAAAGCATAACAGACATTATGAGTGAGAACTTTATGGTAAAATAAGCTATTAACTCGACTAATTCAGAAAGCCACAGCATTTTTCAGAAATTATAGTTACATTTAAATTCTATACATCCTTTGAATAATATTGACCATGCAAAAATCAGAATAAGTTCATCCAAGTTGGTCTAAATTAATTACATTTTTATTGTACATCATCAAGTACAAAAAAAGGCATAATACTAATTTCATTAGCTGATAATTCCTGTTGAGTCTTTTTTTTTTTTTTTTTAAAAAGACAGGGTCTCACTCTGTTGCCTAGGCTAGAATGCAGTGTAGCAAAAATGGCTCAGTGCAACCTTGACCTCACCCCTTCACCACCCAAGTAGCTTGGACTACAGGCATGAGCCGCCACACTTGGCTAGGTGCATTTTTTTGTTTTGTTTTGAGACAGAGTCTTGCTCTGTCATCCAGGCTGGAGTGCAGTGGACTGATCATAGCTCACTGCAGCCTCAACCTCCTGGGCTCAAGAAATCCTCCCATCTTAGCTTCTTGAGTAGCAAGGACTACAGGCATGTGCCACCATGCCCAGCTATTTTAAAAATGTTTTGTAGAGATGAGGTCTCACTATGTTGCCCAGGCTGGTCTCCAACTGTTGGATTCAAGTGATTCCCCTACCTCAGCCTCCTAAAGTATTGGGATTACAGGTCTGAGCCACTGCACCCAGCCTGATGATTTTTCTAATAAACACTTTTATATAATTACTTTTATCTACAGGGACATAGTCAAAGAGCTGTGGATAAACTTGAAATAAGAGTTTTATGTAATAATAATTTTGTTCTGGACTTTAAGGGCATAGCAATAAAAATCACAAATATTTACTTGCTGAACCAGTCTCATAAGTTTCTTACTACCCTAATGGAAAAGTTCATATATGGTAATGGTGAATATTTGGCCTTAAACCACCAAACTTTCACAAATAAATTAAAAAGTATTCTAGGCTGGGCACAGTAGTTCACGTCTGTAATCCCAGCACTTTGGGAGGCCAAGGTGGGGGGATCACATGAGGCCAGGGGTTCAAGACCGGCTTGGCCAACATGGTGAAACCCTGTCTAAATACAAAAATTAACAGGGTGTAGTGGCCTGCGCCTGTAGTCCCAGATACTCTGGAGGCTGAGGCACGAGAATCGGTTGAACCTGGGAGCTGAGATCGTGCTACTGCACTCCAGCCTGGGTGACAGAGTGAGACTCTGTCTTAATAAAACAGTAAGTTAAAAATAATTATTCTACAATATTAGTTATAAGAGTAGATTTTACTCTTATAATACCATGGGAAAACTAGACAAATTTCTTCCCTATTCCATTTATTATTCCATTGGTCAATGACTTTTATTTAGTTCCTGATTATGTTTCTTTCTAAAGTGATTCTACTCAAAAAAGACACATAAAAAGGGGCAAATAACCCAAAACTTGGGTAGATTATGAATGGCAGGCCTCTCAAAAAAGAAAAAAATTCCCAATTCTCAGTATACTCATTTTGCTAAGTGAATACATATATATATATATATACACACACACACACACACACATGATTCAATGGCAAGTATATTTTAAGATATTTGTTGTTTGAAAGCTGAGGAGTTGTTTTCAGAGGTTCTGAAACCTGAATGTTTCAGATTTGATGCCTCTGAAGATGGTATTCCCTAGGTCCCATCCCTAGAGGCCCTGATTTAATACATTTGGAGTAAACATGAGAGTTTGTATTTTAAAAGAATTCCCAGGTTATTCTGCCAGGCTCTTTCAAACCACTGGGTCCCGTTGTATTCTCTGGTCTTAAAGTATGTGTTTTATCACACGTCCTTTAATTCATTTTCTTATAGGCAGCAATTTAACTACAGGAAGAATAAAATCCAAGTTTAATACATAATCTAAAAATTTAATATGCTTTACTTTTTTTTTTTGAGAGAGTCTCACTCTGTCACCAGGCTGGAATGCAGTGGCATGATGTCAGCTCACTGCACCCTCCACCTCCCGGGTTCAAGCAATTCCTCTGCCTCAGCCTTCCAAGCAGCTGGGACTACAAGTGTGGGCCACCATGCCCAGCTAGTTTTTTGTATTTTAGTAGAGACGGGGTTTCACCATGTTGGCCAGGATGGTGTTGATCTCCTGACCTCGTGATCCGTTCCCCCTTGGCCTCCTAAAGTGCTGGGATTACAGGCATGAGCCACCGCACCCGGCCAATGTGCTTTACTTTCAAAAAGTGATTTACATCTATAAAATGGAATATTATTCTACTCTTTAAGAGAATTAGATTGACTACATGTAGTAATATGAAAAATCTCTAAGATATATCAAGTGGCAAAAATGCAAGCAGCAAAAGTGTGACTGATTTATGTAATCCTTTTTAGGTGAATAAAGAAAAAAGGCTTTTTTTTTAGACAGTCTTCCAGGTTGAAGTACAGTGGTGAGATCAGCTCACTTGAACCTCAAACTCCTGGGCTCAAGGGATCCTCCTGCCTCAGCCTCCCCAGTAGGTGAAACTACAGCCATGCACCACCACATCTGGCTCATTATTTAATTTCTCACTTTGTTGCCCAGGTTGGTCTCAAACTCCCTGTGCTCAAGCAATCCTTTCACCTCAGCTTCCCAAAGTACTGGGATTACAGGCATTAGCCATTGAATCTTGGCCAAAAAAAAGTTATAAGAAATGTTAATGGTGTTTACCTTTGGGGAAAGAGATTGATATAAATAGAAAAGGAATGCGAGTGGAGAGGTGGAAGAAGGAAAAAGGAAGCTTTCATTCTTCACTGAATAGCTTTCCTACATATAAAAAAAGTTTTTAAACAACCTGTGGTGGCTCATACCACAATCCCAGCACTTTGGGAGGCCAAGGCAGGTGGATGGCTTGAGCCCAGGAGCTCGACACCAGTTCAGGAAACATGGCAAAACCCTGTCTCCACAAAAAATTGGCCAGGCATGATGGCACAGGCCTGTAGTCCCAGCTACTTGGGAGGTTGGGAGGATCACCTGAGGCCGGTGGTAGAGGCTGCAGTGAGCTGTGATTGTACTACTGAACTCCAACCTGCGTGACAGAGTTAAGACCTGTCTCAAAAAACAAAAAAACACCCCAAAAACCTGGATTAGAGCAAATATGAAACAATATGCAAAAAAATTTTCTTTAAGTAAAGCAAAAATGTCATCAATAGCTTCTAATTATGGCAATCGCTGTCTCTTCTGTTCTTCAAAAACCACAGTCAAAGCAATAAGAATGTTAATAGTTAGCTTTCCGTATCAGCAGGTACCAAACACTCAAATTCAACCAGCCTGGGTAGAAAAGACAGTATTTGTGGGATGCAGAACCTGAAAATACAAGGAGCTGACTTTTTGTATGAGCAGGTTCTGCAACAGATACCAAGGGATGACCGTACCTCAACGTTCTCTCCTAAAACTTCAATGCTTAACTTTCTTGCCAATTCTTCATCACTTTTTAGTTGTTCTTCCATCTCTCTTCGCCTTTTTTCTGCCAGCCTTTTTTCCTCTTCTTCCTCCTCTGCCAATAACCTCTGTATGTATTCTTCACTGGCTTTGTTTTCTTCTTCCTCACTAGCTCGTCGCTCTGCCTCCACCTTAAAAGTGATTAATAAAGAGCAATCCTTCTCTGAATGTTTTAGTATACTTGCAATATTCCATAATAAGAATAGGAAAAGTAGAAAAGGAACAAATTGATAGAAATTTAAATGATCTCAAATGAGGTACAAATCTGGAGAAACAGATTCTGCAAGACAGCTGTCCTGTCTCAGCCTCCCAAAGCACTGAAATTACAGGTGTGAGCCTCCACACCCAGCCTGAGATGTATTACAAGTGAGATTACAAAAAAAATTTTGAAGACTAACAAAAAAAGACAAAAATCTCTATTTATGTATA
Organism: Cacajao melanocephalus; assembly: GCA_963573385.1. Taxonomy (NCBI): domain Eukaryota; kingdom Metazoa; phylum Chordata; class Mammalia; order Primates; family Pitheciidae; genus Cacajao; species Cacajao melanocephalus. Next base: position 150,036 of record CAUYLG010039168.1, on the reverse strand, counting down.
ACTTTATATGTAATTAAAACACAATACTTCACTGTAAACACCACTTTTTAGGTATTTTTCCTATTTAGGGACTTCACATTTAGCCCTTTAACCTTTCTTCATCTAAACCCATCATCTGCCACTCTATTTCTTTCTTTTAAGCTCAAAACTTTAGGTAAATAAAAAAATGTCCTGGTATGGATTAGATTAGAAAAAAAAGAATTTAAAAATTTCTTTCATACTTAAATGCTTAGGGATCACTATCACATAAGAGCATTAATTATGTATAAGTAAATTATAGCAAAAAACAAAGCCCTTATAAAGTAGATTAAAATTATCTACACTTCAAGATATACTAATTATATGAGCACATCAAACTAAATTAAAATCTGAAACTGAAAACAGAAATTTTCCAAAAAAAGAGTAACTATTTAGCACCTACCTTGCTTATTTCCTCTTCGTATTCTCTCCTCAATTCCCCAGGTTTACTTAACAGACGAACTGGCTGATAGTCATCAGCTATTTCACACCAAAAAAGAAAATAACATTATAGGCAACACAATTTTATGGTAACTTTGGTCATCCACTAAAATTTACTAATATTAAAATGAAAAATTAAAACATTCAGCTATTAACAACTATAGCAATATCTCCTTTTGGAGTTCCATTTTTTAAATTAATTTTTTTGAGACAGAGTCTCGCTCTGTTGCTCATTACAGGCATGCACCAGCACGCCTGGCTAATTTTTTACATTTTTGGTAGAAACAGGGTTTCACCATGTTAGCCAGGCTGGGCTCGAACTCCTTACCTCAAGTGATTCACCCACCTCAGCTTCCCAAAGTGCTGGGATTACAGACGTGAGCCACTGTACAAGGTCAGAGGTTTAGGGTTTTTGGTTTGAAGTAGCACATGAATGCATATACGTAATCCTTCCTCTAAACTCGAGTAAAGGAATTTTTAAAAACTGTAATCCTACAACAGCAGAGATTAGCAGAGGAGGTTAACAAATTCAATTTTTTTTTGGAGACAATTTAATTTTTTTTTTTTTTTTTTTGCTCTGTTGCCCAGCCTGGAGGGCGGTGGCATGATCTCAGCTCACTGCAACCTCCGCCTCCCAGGTTAAAGCAATGCTCATGCTCAGCCTCCCAAGTAGCTGGGATTACAGGCGTGCACCCCATGTCTGACAAAGATTTGTACTTTTATTAGAGATCGGGTTTTGCCACGTTGGCCAGGTTGGTTTTGAACTCAAAACCTCAGGTGATCTGCCCGCCTGAGCCTCCCAAAGTGCTGGGACTACGAGCGTGAGCCACTGTGCCTAGCCCCAGTTAAAAAAATTCTAACAAATTTCTAGAAAATGTGAAGGCAATGAAATAGAGATAACTGCTACCGCAGAAATGAAGGAAAAGAAATCCTTGCAAGGAGAAGACTACAGCTAAGGTAGAATTAAAAGGAATCTGCCTCCCATTTGCCTACAGAGAGGCTCAATAGAATCCAGAGTGAGTAAGGGTAGGACCAAAAAACAGAACTCAAGGTTTATACATTAAATCAGAATCCTTGACTTATCGGCATTTCTTCCTGGATATAGGTGTAAGTGCACACATGGATATTTCTTTAAAGAAACCAATCTTGAGAGAGCCAGAGCAGCTAATATAAGAGGTGATGACCCAGAGCAAAGTCCTCTGCAATCTGGCAGTTAGGGATGGCAAAGCACAAAGGCCAGATTTCCGATTGCTTGAACCCAAAAAAATGTCTGCTCATCACCAATATACCCTTCCATGTACATAGAGCTTTTGTCCCGGGCCTCATTCTCAAACCTGAAAGCTAATCCAAGGATCATCAGACATTTGAAATACATCTGCAGGATTAGAGAAACAGTAAGCTATACAAAAAGAAAAAATCATCATCCTGGAGTTAAAAGATGATTCTGGGTCAGAAAATAACCTAAATGCGTGTATGTGTCCTCAGCAAATCTGATGAGAATTTTATTCTGTAAAACAAGACACTGTAAAAAAGGATCACCCAGAAAAAGAGAACACATCTGCCTGTTTCAAGGGGCAGCTGCTACTCAATTCCAGCTGACTACGACTCTCAGAAAACTCAGGCCTATCAGTGCCATATTTTTGCTGTCTCAAGAAAATCCAGAGGCGGCAGGGGTGGATGATGAGAGATGACGGAATGAGTACAATGTATATTATTTGGGTAATAGATACCCTAAAAAGCCCTGACTTAACCACTATGCAATCTATACATATAACAAAATTACCCTTGCATCTGTAAATTTATCCAAGTAAAAAGAAAAAAAAAGAAAATCCAGCAATCCAGATGTTAATATGAAATCTTCCAATTTAAATACTGGCATTGGATGGGTCACAAAAAACATGCACACAGGATTCCCATGGCCTGCAGGCCAGAAGTTCAAAATATCTAAAACAGAGAAACTAAAAAACAGTGATGTAACTCCCTAACAATTAGGGATGCAGTATGCTGAATTCTCATTTATTTAAGTCACTAAAGAGGATATATTCAAGACAATACAATGGTATATACAGGAGAGACATATATAAGAAGTAGGAGGGTATTCAGGGGCTAAAACTGAGATCTAGATCAGCAGGTCTCAAAGTAGAATCTATGAACCCCTAGAGGTATCCACAACTATTTTAAGGGAAACTGCAGTGTCAAACTATTTTCATTTAAAAAATTAAGGTAAGCTGGGTGCGGTGGCTCACGCCTATAATCCCAGCACTTTGGGAGACTGAGGTGGGTGGATTACCTGAGGTCAGGAATTCGAGACCAGCCTGGTCAACATGGTGAAACCCCATCTCTACTAAAAATACAAAAATTAGCCAGGTGTGGTGGCAGGCGCCTATAATCCCAGCTATTTGGGAGGCTAAGGCAGGAGAATCGCTTGAAGCCAGGAGGTGGAGGTTGCAGTGAGCTAAGACTGCACCCCACTGCACTCCAGGCTGGGTGACAAAAGTGAGACTCCGTCGCCCCCATAAAAAGCAAACAAACAAACAAAAAACAAATAAAACAATTAACAGGCTGGGCACAGTGGCTCACGCTTGTAATTGCAGTACTTTGGGAGGCTGAGGCGGGTGGATCACTTGAAGTCAGGAATTCGAGACCAGCCTGGCCAACATGGCGAAACCTCACCTTTGCCAAAAAATACAAAATTAGATAAGCACAGTGGCAGGCACCTGTAATCCCAGCTACTGGGGAGGATGAGGCTCGAGAATCGCTTGAATCTGGGAGGTGGAGATTGCAGTGAGCTGAGATCATGCCACTGCACTCTAGCCTGGGTGACAGAGTGAGACCCTGTCTGAAAAAAATAAGTAGGAAGGGTGAAAAAAAAGCCCAAGTGGTTAAGAGGGGCAGCACTTCTATTACAGTGCTTCTAATGAAACATGAGGGGATATGCAGAGATCCAGAGAGAGGTAGTGTAATATCATGTGATAACTTAGGGATTTCTGTAAGGGGCCAGACAATACATATTTTCTCTTTTGTGGGCTATGTGGTCTCTGTCGAATTCACTCAATTCTGCCATTGTAGCACAAAAGCACCCACAGACCTAGACTAATGAATGCAGTGCCGATGTTCCAACAAAACTTCATTACAAATAAAAGTGTGGGCCAGTTTAAAAGCCCCTGGCTCTAAACATCCCTGTTAAACTTCTCAAGTACGATCCTGTATCCGTGGAGAAATGAGGTGTGGGGTAAAATATTAAATAATTACAGACATTCAGAAAAGAAAGACTTCACGTTTATTGTTATTTTAAAAAGTTCACTTGATAAAGAATAAAAATAACCAAGACATCAAGAAAAGGAAAAATAACCCACAGAATGGGAGAAAATATTTGCAAATCATGTGTCTAATACAGGATTAATATCCAGAATATATTAAAAATTCCTACAAATCAGAGACAAAAAATAAAAACCCAATTTAAAAATAGGCTAAAGGGGGCCGGGTGAGGTGGTTCATTGCCTGCAATCCCAGCAGTTTGTGAGGTGAAGGATCACTTGAAACCAGGAGTTCAACACCAGCCAGGACAACAAAATAAGACCTTAGCTACATAAAAGATTTTTTAATTAGCTGGGCGTGGTGGTGCACACCTGTAGTCCTAGCTACTCTGGAGGCTGGGGCAGAGGACCGCTTGAGCCCAGGAGTGCGAGGTTGCAGTGAGTTGTCATTGTGCCAGTGCATTCCAGCTTGGTCAACAGAGCAAGACCTGGTCTCAAAAATTAAATAAATAAATAAATAAAAGTGTAGGGAGTGGGGCAAAAGGCCAGGCATGGTGGCTTATGCCTATCAGCTCAGCACTCTGCAAAGCCAAGGCGCGAAAGTCACTTGAGCCCAGGAGCTTGAGGCTGCAGTGAGCTGTGACTGTGTCAGTGCACTCCAGCCTTAGCAACATAGTGAGACCCTGTCTTTACAAAAAGGGGTGGGGGGATGGGCAGAGGACCTAAACAGACATTTGAATTTTAGTACTGTATGAGGTAGGCATCTTAACTCCCCCTCCCCTTGATTGCCACTTAAATAGACATTTCTCCAAAGATTATATACAAATGACCAATAAGCACATGAAAAGATGTTCAACATCATTAGTCCTTAAGAAAATGCAAATCTTAACTACAGAGATACCACTTCATAGGATGGCCAACATTTAGTTTTTTGTTTTTTTTTTTTTTTTTTTTGAGACAGAGTCTCACTCTGTTGCCCAGGCCGGAGTATAGTGACGCGATCTCAACTCACTGCGACCTCTGCCTACTTGGTTCAGGCAATTCTGCCTCAGCCTCCTGAGTAGCTGGGACTACAGTCATGTCCCACCACGCCTGGCTAATTTTTGTATTTTTAGTAGAGACAGGGTTTCACCATGTTGGCCAGGCTGGTCTCGAACTCCTGACCTTGTGATCTGCCTGCCTCGGCCTCCCAAAGTGCTGGGATTACAGGCATGAGCCACCACGCTCGGCCACATTTAGTTTTTCATAATAGTCATCCATTAGGATGTATACACACACACACACAGTGGAATATTCAGCCATAAAAGGAAACGGAATTCTGACACATGCTAGAACATGGATGAACCTTTAAGACATTATACTAAGTGAAACAGCCAGACACGAAAGGACAAATACTGTATAATTCCACTTGCATGAGATACCTAGAGTAATTAAATCCATAGAGACAGAAAGAATGGAGGTTGGCAGTGGCTAGGGGAGAGGTGAATGGGGAATTATTATTTAATCAGCACAGTTTCAAGTGTGGAAGGTTCAGAGAGGAATGGTTCAGAGAGATAAATGGTGGTGATAACTGCACAAAAATGTGAATATACTTAATGTCATGGAACTATACATTTAAAAATGGTTAAGATGGTAGATTTTACGTTATGTGTTTTACAATAAAACTGGAAAGAAAAGTCAATCACTTTACACATTAAATATAATGAAATAGTAGTTAAGAGGCTGGGGACAGTGGCTCATGCCTATAATCCCAGCACTTTGGAAGGCTGAGGCAGGAGGACCACCTGAGCTCAGGAGATCAAGACCAGCCTGGGCAACATAGCAAGACCCCATCTCTGTTCAAAAAAAAATCTTTTCTAAGTAGCTAATTTAGGAAAACAATAATGAAGACAGATGTATTATACTAGAAAGCAAAACATATCATAAAGCAGAATTAAACTAAGCATGTGTGGTACTGACACAGCTACTGATAAAGAGATAGTTCAAAAATAAAAAGCACGAGCCAGGTGCCGTGGCTCACGCCTGTAATCCCAACACTTTGGGAGGTTGAGGCAGGAGGATGACTTGAGGCCAAGAGTTCAAGACCAGTCTGGCCAACAAGGCAAATAACCCCAACTCTACTAAAAATACGAAAATTAGCCAGGCGTGGTAGTGCACGCCTATAATCCCAGCTACTCAGGAGGCTGAGACAGGAGAATCACTTGAACCCGAGAGGCAGAGGTTGCCATGATCTGAGATTGTGCCACTGCACTCCAGCCTGGGTGACAAAGCGAGACGCCATCTCAAAACAATAAATTAAATAAATACATAAATAGCCCCAAATTGCTCTGGAAAATAAGCATGTGATTATGAACTAGTTCATAAAAACAATGTGGCTGGATCATCATCAAGTAGTGTGGCTATAAGTGGCAATCAAGGGGAAGGGGGAGTTAAGATGCTTACCTCACACAATACTCAAAATTCAAGGTGGATTAAAAAAATTTAATGGAAAAAACAAATTATAAATGACAAAGAACATATAAGATAAATTCCAAAACAATTAAAACTTCCATATGATGAGACACATCACAAAGTCAAAAACAAACTAGGAGAAGTTATTTGCAAATACATAAACCACTAGAGAATTAGTGTCCAAAATATAACCAGAACTTCCAGAGATCACAATAAAGGAAAGGCACATGCAATTTACAGCAGATACTCAGTAAACAGTGAACCATACTTTTGTTAAACCATGGAATGACAGATTTGTAAAGTTTACTTATTTCTACATAAACTGAATCTAAATTAAGATCAGTAAGTTATTCAACTGTAGACATAAGTTAAAATTGTCTTCATTTGCCTTTTTCTTTTTTTAGAAACAAGATCTCATTCTTGCCCAGGCTGGAGTTCAGTGGTGTGATCATAGCTCGCTGCAGCCTCCAACTCTTGAGCTGAAGCGATTCTCCTGCCCTAGCTTCCTGAAGTGCTGGCATAACACGTGTGAGCCACAACACCCAGTCCATTTGCTATTTATTTTTCTTTTCTTTTTAACAGAGTCTCACTCTGTCGCCCAGGCTGGAGTGCAGTGGCACAGTCTCAACTCACTGCAGCCTCCACCTCCTGGGCTCAAGCGATGCTACTGCCTGAGCCTCCCAAGTAGCTGGAACTACAGATGCATCCACCACACCTGGCTAATTTTTGGATTCTTTGTTGAAAGGAGCTTTGCCATATTGGCCAGGCTGGTCTCAAACTCCCAGGCTCAAGTGATTTGCCTACCCTGAACTCCCAAAGTACTGGGATTTCTGGTGTGAGCCCCTGCACCTGGCCTGTTTGCTATTTCCTAAACAATTCTAATTGTATGAGGAATTTGAAAATATCAGTTTTATAGACTCAAAGTGACTATACAATGTTTGCCATCTGTTGGAAACAACTCTCAACACTGCTCAGTTCTGGTTAACTTATTCTGTTGTAACCCACTTAAATGTTCCTACTATACTCAATATTGCTTCTTTGCCATAAGTGTTCTTCCTAGGCAGCCAGGACCCATTTAAGGAAATATATCCCCATGCTTTTTATTTTATTTTGAAGGAAAAATCCAAGTTAGTTAAAGACCTGAATGTATAATACTGGATAAAAAATAAAAATAAATAATAAACCTTAACTTGAACAGTGAGCTGTTCATAAAGTTATCCTCCCATCACTGGACTAGACTGCTTGTATCACCATGTAAATGGTAGTTTCCTTCTCCGAATTAAATTTGCATTCCTGGACTGAAAACAGGGTACAAAACATAAAGAGATGGTTAAAAAAGAAAAAGCCCAAAATTGCTCTGGAAAATAAGCATATGACTAGTAAAGCAGTACGTACATCAGTGTGGCTGGATCATCGTCAAGTAGTGTGGCTATAAATGGCAATCAGGGGCAAAGTGCTGGCTCACACCTGTGATCTCAGCACTTTGGGAGGATGAAGAAGGGGTATCACTTGAGCTCAGGAGTTCAAGACCAGCCTGGGTAACATAGTGAGACCCTATCTCTACAAAAAATGAAAAAATTAGCCTGCCACAGTGGTGTGCATCTGTGATCCCAGCCACTCAGGAAGCTGAAGTGGGAGGATTGCTTGAGCCTGGAAGGTACAGGTGGGAGGACTGCTTGAGCCTGGGCGACTGAGTGAGACCCTGTCTCAAAAATGAAATAACATAAAATAAATTTGCACTTCCTGCCTCCAAATTTTGAAAATTTTCAAATCTACAGAAATTACAAAAATAGTATGATAAATCCTCACTTAACCTACATTTAGATTCACAAAGTTTTTAAGTTGCCACATTGTCTTTTGTGTGTATTTATTTTCTGAACCATTTGAAAGCTGCATGATCATAACCCTTCACCATATACTTAAGTGTACATCTCATAAGAGATGCTGTCCTTTTAACATCTCTTGATCTTCAAATATAATGATCAAGTTCAAGAAAACTAATATTGCTATATTACCTATCAATGATAAAAATTTCACCAATTATCCCCATAATGTCTTTAACAACAACCTGCATCCTAATCCATGTTCTAATCCAGGATCACACACTGCATTTAGCTGTCATTCTCGTTTAAGCTCCCTTTAAACTACACAATTCCTAAGGCTTTGCCTTCATGACATTGCCATTTTTGAGGTACTAACAACTATGTTTTGTAGAATTTCGATTTGGGTTTTTGTTTTCTCACAATTAGATTCAGGTTATGCCTTATACTCATCATATCAAGAGGCCCACATTGTTTGTTCCATGGATAAAGTTAATTGTCATCACTTCATTACAGTGATAAACAGAATTCGAAACTGTATCCTTTACCCTTTGTAATTAATAAGCAATCTGTACAAAGTGATATTTTCACACTATATGAGTCTTCTGTTCTCCAACAAATTTCCAAGCATGGGTTTTGACAACCATTTGTGATTCTTGCCTGCATCAATTTTTACAATAGTCGTAAATGGAAAGGAAATTTAGACATTCTAAGGCTGATTCTTCCCTATTGTAGGATTCTTTTTTGAGAAGTCCAAATGTAAAATGCATCTGTCTCCATCATATTAATTCACTTTCAAATACTTCATTTATTAAAGCTATCTCATGTTTTCTTACAACCTTCCTTCTAAAAATTAAGAATAAAGTGAATGAGTAGATTCATTTTATGTGTTATGTGTTAACAATGTTAACACATAAACACCGATTATATTTTTATAAATTACCAGTGAACAACTAAATAATTAAAATTTCAAAAATTTTACTTAAAACAGTCTCAAAAACTATAATATAATTAGGGATAAATATTAGTTTCTTAGGGCTGCCATATAAAAGCATTACAAATTGGGTGACTTGAAAATACAGAAATTTATTGTCTCACAGTTCTGGTGACTAGAAGTCCAAAATAAAGGTGTCAGCAGGACCATGACACTTTTGAAACTTGTAGGGGAATCCTTTTTTGCCTCTTCCTTGCTTCTGATGGTGTGCTGATAACCTTAGATGCTCCCTGGCTTGTAAATGCATCACTCCAGTCCTCCAGCTTCACATGGTGCTCTGTCTTTATATCACCTTCCTTCTGTGCATGTCTGTCTGTGTCCAAATTTCTCCTTTTTATAAGGAAACCAGTCATAATGGATTAGGGCCCACTCTAAGGACCCTATTTTAACTTCATTACTGAAAAAAATTTGAAGGTGACCTACACAGAGAAACATACTATTTTCATGGATACAAAGACCCTATTGTTTGGATGTCAATTCTCCCCAAATTGTTCTACAACTTCAATGCAACCCCAATCAAACTCCTAACAGGGTGTCAGTAGAAACTGGTAAGTTGATCAAAAATTTTAAATAGGCTGGGTGTGGTGCCTCAGGCCTGTAATTCCAGCACTTTAGGAGGCTGAGATAGGAGGACTGCTTGAGGCAAGCTGTTCAAGACCAGCCTGGGCAACATAGCAAAACCCAGTTTCTACAAAGAACAAATACATGGAGGATGGGAGCAGCGGCTCACACCTGTAATCCCAGCACTTTGGGAGGCCGAGGCGGGCAAATCACCTGAGATCAGGAGTTTGAGACCAGTCTTGCCAACATGGTGAAACCTGTCTCTACCAAAAATAGAAAAATTAGCCAGGTATGGTGGTGCATGCCTATAATCCCAGCTACTCAGAAGGCTGAAGAAGGAGAATCACTTGAACTTGGGAGGCAGAGGTTGCAATGAGCTGAGATCCTGCCACTGTACTCCAGCCTAGGTGACAGAGCAAGACTCTGTCTCAAAAAAGATTTACTCTAAAGTCACAGTAATCAAGACAGTATGACACTAACATTAGAATCAACAGATCAATGAAATAGAATACACTCACATTATTTGTTTTAAAAAGTCTTTTTAGCAAAAGGTACAGGAATAACTGATACAGATATGGGAAAAAGTTAACCTCAACCTCTATCTTATACAATATTCAAAACAAATTTGAAATGGATCGAAGACTTAAACATAAAAGCTAAAACTGGCTGGGCGCAGTGGCTCATGCCTGTAATCCCAGCACTTTGGGAGGCCAAGGTAGACGAATCACCTGAGGTCAAGAGTTTGAGACCAGCCTGGCCAACCCCAGTTTCACCAGACCAGCCTGGTGAAAGCCCGTCTCTATTAAAAATACAAAAATTAGCTGGGCATGGTGGTAGGTGCCTGTAATCCCAGCTACTCAGGAGGCTAAGGCAGGAGAATCACTTGAACCCAGGAGGTGGAGGGTGGGGTGAGCCAAGAGTGCACCACTGCACTCTAGCCTGGGCTAAAGAGTGATAATCTGTCTTAAAAAAAAAAAAAAAAAAAAAAAAAAGAAAGAATACCTACAACTGAATAATATAAACAATTTAGGGGCAAAAGAATTAAACAGACGATTTACAATGGAAGACAGAAAAACTACCAATAAGCACATGAAAAGAAACACCATCATTAGTCACCTGAAATTGAAATTAAAACAAGATATTACTATTAATACAAACCGACTGGAATGGTTAAAATTAAAAAGACAGATAACAGCAAACATTGGTAAGATGTACAAAAACCAGGACTTGTATGCTGTTGGTGGGATTATTAAAATGACAGAACCACTTTGGAAAAAGATCTGGTAGTTTCTCATAAAACCAAATATGTACCTACCCAACACTGTGTAATTCCACCTCCTAAGTATTTACCCAAAAAACCCCAAAAATGTAAGGCCACACATACACACACACACAAAAACTTGTACAAGAATCTTCAGCAACTTTATTCATAATATCCAAAAGCTGCAAGCAACTGAGGCACTATCAGTGGAGAATGGCCAATAAAATATCGCATAGTCAACAGTGAAATAATACTTAAAAAACTAATACCTACACAAGAATAAATCTTGAGGTCAGGTGCAGTGACTCATGCCTGTAATCTCAGCACTTTAGGAGGCTGAGACAGGTGGATCACTTGAGGTCAGGAGTTCAAGAGCAGTCTGGGCAACATGGTGAAACCTCGTCTCTACTAAAAATATAAAAATTAGCCGGGCATGGTGGCATATGCCAGCTATTTGGGAGGCAGAGGCAGGAGAATCACTTTAATGCAGGAGGTGGAGGTTGCAGTGAGCCAAGATCCTGTCACTGCACTCCATACTGGGTGACAGAGTGAGACTCCGTCTCAAGGAAAAAAAAAAAAAGAATAAATCTTGAACCTTATGCTGAATAACCCCCAAAAAGATATGCTGAAGTCCTAACTCCCAGTAACTACAAATGAGCTCTTATTGGAAACAGGGTTGTTGCAGATATAATGGAGTTCATACAAAGAGTAGAGGACCCTTAATCCAATATAACTAGTGTCCTTGTAAGAAAAGAGAGAGATACAGAGGAGACAGCCATGTAAAGACAGAGACACATCGGGAAACTCCACGTGCCAATGGAGGCAGAGACTGGAGTGACGCAGCTGCAAACCAAGACCACCATGGATTCCGGCAACACCAGAAGCTAAAGAGAAGGGTATGGAACAGATTCTCTCCTAGAGCCTTAAATGATACACGTCCCTGCTCCCTACTGGCATCTTGGTTTTGGAGTTCTAGTCTTCAGAACTGAGAGAATAAATTTCTGCTAAGTTTGTGGTACTTTGTTATGGTAGCCCTAGGAAATGAAAAGAATTCCATTTATATGAAGTTCTAGAACAGAAAAAACTTATCTGTGGTATGAGTGGTTGACTTTTGGTAGGTGGAGTAGAAATTAACAGAAAGGGACATGAGAGAACTGTTCAGAGGTGAGGGTAATATCACGTACTTTGATAAGACTGTGTTACAAAAGGTTACACATATGTGAACGTTCAGTGAAGGTACATTTAAGATTTGTGCATTTGGCCAGCATGGATTACACACCTGTAATCCCAGCACTTTGGGAGGCCAAGTCAGGTGGATCACGAGGTCAGGAAATGGAGACCATCCTGCCAGCATGGTGAAACCCTGTCTCTACTAAAAACACAAAAATTAGCTGGGCATAGTGGCACACATCTGTAATCCCAGCTACCTGGGAGGCTGAGGCAGGAGAACTGCTTGAACCTGGGAGGTGGAGGTTGTAGTGAGCCGAGATCTCGCCACTACACTCCAGCCTGGCAACAGAGCGAGACTCTGTCTCAAAAAGATTTGTACATTTCATTGCATGTAATTTTACATTAATCTCAGCACTTTGGGAGGCCAAGGTGAGAGGACTGCTTGAGCTCAGGAGTTTGAGACCAGCCTGGCCAATGTAGTGAGACTCCATCTCTATATAAAAAAATAAAAATTAAATATACACTTTTTGTTTGTTTTTTTTGAGACAGTCTCACTCTGTCACCCAGGCTGGAGTGCAGTGGCGTGATCTTGGCTCACTGCAGCCTCCGCCTCCTAGGTTCAAGGGATTCTCCTGCCTCAGCCTCTGGAGTAGCTGGGATTTCAGGTGCATGCCACCACACCCAGCTAATTTTTGTATTTTTAGTAGAGATGGGGTTTTGCCATGTTGGCCAGGCTGGTCTCAAACCCCTGATCTCAAGTGATCCACCCACGTCAGTCTCCCAAAGTGCTGGGATTATGGGCATGAGCCACTGTGCCTGATCTAAATATACACCTTTTTTCCTAACATCAAAGAAAAAATTTGTGGCTGGGCGCGGTGGCCAAAAATTCTTTCAACTTTTATATATGCTTTACATTTTTCATAGTAAAATGTTGGGGAAAAAACTGGATAGACTGCCAAAAATTGTTAAACAAACAAATGAGCATTGGCAAGGATGTAGTGTGACTGGAATTCTCATACACTGCTTAAAGGAGTGTTTTTTGGTAAAATCACTTTGGAAAACTGTAATAAAGAGTGGTCTCAGGCTTTACTAAACATTCAAACTCAGAAAATGACCACAGGCCACAGTTGCCATCAACCTAGCAGTGTGAAGGTAAGGCAGCCAAGATAGTCCCTGCTCCACAGAAGCCAACATCTCTTGTAACAAACAACTGTACAGGGCTGAGCACATTGGCTCCCGCCTATAACCCCAGCACTTTGGCAGTCCAGGTGGGAGGATCACTCGCAGTCGAGACCAGCCTGGCCAACATGGTGAAACCCCATCTTTACTAAAATACAGAAATTAGCTGGGCGAGGTGTTATGTGCCTGTAATCCCAGCTACTCAGGAGGCTGAGGCAGGAAAATCGCTTGAACCCGTGAGGTGGAGGTTGCAGTGATCTGAGATCACACCACTGAACTCCAGTTTGGGCAACAGAGCGAGACTTCGTCTCAAAAAAAAACAACTGTACAGACACAAGGAACGTGCCCCTTACCAGTCACTACACTCAGAGAAAAGCACAAAGCCTAGTATACCAATCAGTATTTATTAATATAATTCCTTTCAGTAGAGAGGCAATTTGTCAATCAAGGATCATTTTTACCGTAAGCGATGTTGCCTAGTAACATTGACTTTCTTACCCTCATTCAGTTTTTAAAGGATCGAAGCTAGATTTTTAATCAAAGGTTAAATTCTCGTGTAGCACAAGCAAGGATCACACCCTCTGACTCCAAAATTCCACTCTTAGATATATGAACATATCAAACAGAAATGCAGACGTATACACATTCACTAAAATACCTGTGTGAGAATGTTCACAGTAGCAATATTTATAATAGCAAAAATTGGAAAAGAGCCCAATAATCAATGGATGTGGAACTTTTCATTGTTTTCACTATTTAATATCCATTCAGTATAACATGGCTCAATCTCATCAATATAATGGTGAGCTAAACCCAGACACAATAGCACAAGACTTCCATTTTATAAAATGTTCACAAACAGGCAAAAGTAATCTACGGCATCACAGGTCAGGATACTAGTTACAAGGGTAGTGAGTGAATAGAAACTGGGAAGGGGCCACAAGGAGGATTCAGGAGTTCTGGTCAAGTTCTGAGGCTTGACCGGAATGCTGGTTACATAGATGGAAGTGTAACACTGTCATGTATGTGTCAAACTGCAAACGCATTTCCATGAAATACAATGTGAGGACTATCACCTTCTGAAACATCGGAGTTAAGAGAGCCACAGATCTATTCTTCAATGAAACAACAAAAACTGGAGAAATGTATAAAAAAATCAGCCATAGGGCCAGGCACAGTGGTGCACGCTTGTAATCCCAGCACTGTGGGAGGCTGAGGCAGGCAGATCACAAGGTCAGGAGTGTGAGACCAGCCTGACCAACATAGCAAAACCCCGTCTGTACTAAAAATATAAAAATTAGCTGGGTGTGGTGGCGCACGCCTGTAATCCCAGCTACTCAGGAGGCTGAGACAGGAGAATGGCTTGAACCCAGAAGGTAGAGGTTGCAGTGAGCCAAGATCATACCACTGTACCCCAGCCTGGGCGACAGAGCAAGACTCCGTCTAAAAAAAAAAAAAAAATCAGCCATAGAAAGTCTTTGGAAACAGTCCTACAAGCACACAGCAAATGAAGAAATATTTCCAAAAATCTACTAAATTTTAGTGAGAAAAATGAGTCTGTGGCATGTGAGCCACAACCTGCTTCCTCCCTTCTCACTCAGCTCAGTATGCCTGAAGCTCCACTCCAAGTGGGTACGGTCAAGAAGACAGGACTCCCTGACTCCCAGCTCCCAGTCTCGGATTATAGTTTCCATTTCCACCCCTAGCCCCAGGAGCAGACTACTGGGACTTCTCACGCCCTCTAGCTTGGTGTGCAGAGGCTAAATTCCAGGTGAGTGGAGCCAATATACTGGGGGTTCCCTTTCTCTATTCAGTTTCCACTTACAGGGTGGAGGCTTTATCCAACTTGTTACAAATAGAGAATACTGGGGACCCATCATCTTCCTCCCAGCTTACTCAGAGTGACAGTTCTAGAAGAGACAAGTCAAGACCAGAGCTTACTGCGCCTGCCCAGTGCCCTGTTCTTAAAGAGAAGAAATAATCCATTGCATCCACCTCCAGCTCCAGAGAAATGGTTCTGAGATTTTTTTCCAGCAGGAGAGGCAGACCCTAATAATTGAGAGCTTCAGCAGATCTCCTCCCCAAAGGAAATGACATTATGCAGAATAGTGTGAAGTTAAAACATAAGAGCACTCTTGAAAACAACGGCAATTTTAGTTCTAAGTACTTAAGAGGTGGTTGGTGGACTGATGTCAGCAAAATGGCTGAGTAGGCAGCTCCAAGTTCTTATGACGCCACAGAAACATTGAAAAACAAGCAGTAACCATCAGAACCAACACTGTTAGGACTCTGAAAAACAGCTCAAGGTTTACAGCAACCAAGAAAATGGTAAACCAAAAAAAGGGGCAACTTCAAAATAGTAGGAAAGCTCTGTGGATGTTATACTCACTCTACTCCAACGTCTCCTCCTTGGCAAGGTAGCAGTCTTGTAGAGGGAAACTCACATTCCCAGACTGGGACACTGGTCCCTGATTTTGGAGGGAGCAGAGCAGACCTTATTTATAAATTATTGTGTATGTCTCTTCTAACCTGTCTGAGCTACCTGAAGGACTGACAGAAGGCACTCATCTGTTGCACCAAACTCAGAACTCAGGCCACAAAAGCAGAGGCACTGCTTGAAGAAAACATTGTAAGCCAAACTAACAACACTCAGAAGCCCATGGAAAATATTACGGTCTGCACATGTAGTAGACTACCTAAGGCCCAGAAGCAAAAGCTGAGGAGTTTCTTGGGAAATCAGGTCATTCAAATGCACCCATTATATTACAGGGATCCCTAGGCCAAGTGTTGAAGGATAGCCGTGGCACAGTCAATCTATCAAGACTGAGGTAACTGCTTCTGTTTGTTTTTCAGCAAATGACATCCAAGGAAATTTCTGACAAAACACTAGCTAAACACAAGTTAAAGCAAAGAGACTTCTGTGACCATACACAACAAGGAATACAGTCTTTATAGAAACAGTTTGGGAATTATTTCAACTGTAACTGCAAATCAGGTAATTCTGATTTCTGGAATTACCACATTATAATATTCAAATTTCTAGTTGTCTACAAAAACACACATACACTTCCTGGCATACAAACAAACAGAATAAATTATCCCCAGAAACTATCCCTGAGGAAGTCCAGGCATCAGACTCTCTAGATGAAGACTTTACAACTGTCTTATCAACAAACTGTGTTGGGAAAACTGGATATCCACATGCAAATCAATGAGGTCAGACCCTTACCTTACCCCATATACAAAACTTAACCCATAACAAATTAAAGACCTAAATTTTAAGACCTAAAACTAAAACTCCTAGAAGAAAACACAGGGGGAAAGCTTCATGACATTGGATTGGCAATTTCTTTGATATAACACCAAAAGCAAAGGCAACAAAAGCAAAAATATACAAACGAGACTACATCAAACTTACAAACATCCATGCATCAAAGGACACAATCAGCAGAGTGAAAAGACAACCCACGGAATGAAAGACAATTATTTGCAAATCGTATCTGATAAGGGGTAGATATCCAGAATGTACCAAGAATGCCCACAACTCAAAAAAACAACCTGATTAAATGACAGGCAAAGTTGTGGCTTTTTCTAGGTTTGGGGGAAAAAAATAGAAACAAACAAAAAAAATGAATGAGCAAAGAATTTGAATAGATATTTCATATTTCTCCAAAGATGATACACAAATGGCCAATAAACACATGCAAAGATGCTTGCCATCTTTAGTCACCGGGGACACGCAAATAAAAAGTACAATGGGATACCACCTCACACCCATCAGGATGGCTACTATTAAAACCCAGAAAATAGCAAGTGTTGGCGAGGGTGCAGAGAAATCGGACAGCTGTGCACCGTTGGTGGGAATGTAAAACGGTATAGTCACTGTGGAAAACCATACGGTGGTTTCCAAAAACAATTACACACAGAATTACCATATGATCTAGAAATTCTACTTCCAGGTATACACCCGAAAGAATAAAAAACCGGCCCCTTAACAGATATTTGTACACCCATGTTCACACCAGCAGTATTTCCAATAGCCAAGAGGTGGAAGCAACCCAAGTGTCCATTGGCAGATGAATAGATTTCTTTTAATGTAGCATATACATACACTGGAATATTATTCAGACTCAAAAAAGAAGGGACTCCTGTCACGTGTGATAGGGATGAACCCTGAAAACATTATGCTAGGTAAAACAGGCCAGACACAAAAGGAAAAACACCTACGAAAATTCCACTTACATGAGGTACCTAGAGCAGTCAAGTTCACAGAAATGGAAAGGAGAATGGTGGTTGCCTGGAGTTGGGGGAGAAATGGGGAGTTTAATGGGTATGGAAATTCAGTTTGGGAGGATTAAAATGTTCTGGAGATGGATGGTGGTGATGGATACACAACAGCGTAAATGCAGGTAATGCCGCTGAATGATACAATTACAAACAGTTAACATTTTCCTTCCTTCTAGCCAAAAATAAAAACATTTAAAAATGGTTAAAATGGTAGTCTTGTTATATTTTACCACAATTTTGTAAAATACAGAGTAAGATACCAGTTCACATGTACTAGGATGGCACAGAAAATAACAAGAGTTGGTGAGGAAGTGAGGAAATTGGAAACTTCACACCCTCCTAATTGAAATGTAAAATGGTACAGCCACTGCAGAAAACAAATTTGGCAGTTCCTCAAAAAGCTAAACATGCAATTGCCATATGATCCAGCAATTCTGCTCTTAGATATATAGACAAAAGAACTCAAAATAGGCATTCAAACAAATATTGGTACATAAATGTTCGTATCAGCAGCAGTCAACGAAAAGGTGAAAAAAAACCAATGTCCACCCAATGGATAAACAAAATGTAACAAGTATATCCATAAAACAAATAATTATTCAGCCCAAAAAAATGAAATACTGATCCATGTCACACTGTGCATGAACCTCAGAAACATGCTAAGTGAAATAAGCTAGACACACAAGATCCCATATTGTATGAGTCCGCTTATATGAAATATCTAGAATTGCCAAATCCTTAGAGATAGAAAGTGGAATAGGAGGTAACGGAGGCTAGGCGGAAAGGTGGGATGGGGAGTCTGCTTCACGGTTACAGTTTATCTGGGGTAATGAAAAAGTTTCGGAAACAGTGGTGATGGTTACATTGTGAATATATTTAACGCTATTGAATTGTACTTAAAAATGGCTAAAATGTCAAAGTTTGTTACAAATACTTTGGACAATATTTTCAAAATTAATAATGCAATATACCAAAAACCGTTAAACTGTACACTTTTAAAAATTTTATTGACTTTATGTTACCCAGACTGGTCTCAACTCCTGGGTTCAAGCGACCCTCCCACCTCCCAAAGCTCTTGGATTACAACTGTAAACCACTGCACCTGGCCAAATCGCACACTTTTAGTAGGTAAACTGTATGGTATGTATCTCAGTAAAGCTGATTTTTTTAACTATTATTTTTAAATGGCTAAAATGGCAATTTGTTTTCTTACCACAATAAAATAAAATGTTTAAAAGGCATGTACACATATAACTGTGACCAAAAAATAAAATAAAAAAGGCCCATACACGAGAGAGCACAGACACCATATTCTAAGCCCAGACAGGAACCACTGCATGGCTTATTACTCACATTGGTGGAAGCAAGCTGCTAGAGTCAAGGGTTCCAGTTTGAGGCTCCCGAGTCCACTGGGTGTAGGATAAAAGGCGATTTTAGGCTAGTTGCATGATTAGGAGAATAAAGAATTAAATGAATGGAGATGTATACATAAGTAAATCAGAGGCCGGGCGCAGTGGCTCATTCCTGTAATCCTAGCACTTTGGGAGGTCCATGTGGGAGGATTACTTGAGGTCAGGAGTTCGAGACCAGCTTGCCTAACATGGTGAAACTGTCTCTACTAAAATACAAAAATTACCGGGGCGCGATGGTGCGCGCCTGCAATCCCAGCTACTCTGGAGGCAGAGGTTGCAGGGAGCCGAGATCACTTCACTGCACTCCAACATGGGCGACACAGCGAGACGCTGACTCAAAAAAAAAAAAAAAAAAAAAGGATCTAAACGGGCAATTCTTTTAATTTTTAACACAACAAACACCAATCGAACACCACGCAGGCGTTGTGACAATGGACAAAATCTTGCCCTTGACTTTAATCCATCGACATTTGGGGACCCATGAACCCCCAAACCTCTGAGAACTATTGAGACAAATACTAGTCGGGTTTTTTGTGTTTTTACTTTTTAAATGGAGTAGTGACGATTCACTTTTTTAAAGATTTGCGGTTTTTAGCCAATAAACACGCCGGGGTTTACTCACCGACTTCCTCTGATTCTTGCCCAGCGGCTCTAAGCTTGCATTCCCTTCGATAGTGTTTTTGAATTATCGTCCACAGTTCCATGTTGACAAGGGAATTTCTTCGGGTATGGTACCGAGCCCACGAAGATACGCGGCGACGACAGAAGGGACAGCATAAACTTGCCTTTTCGACAGTCGACTGGAAGCACGGTTTACAGAGCGTGTGGTTACACGGGAGGGTGACGGGCTCGAAGAGGATTTCCATGCAGATCCCGCACTGGCACTCAGACAGCGAAGGGACGGCGCCTTTGGGTACAGCCATTTTCGTATGTTAATCAAGTCTATTAAACAACGACACCTGCAAGAAAAAGAATCCTATTTTCGGCCAACCACAGAGAGAGCAAATGCACAGTTTTGTGTTCCAATATTATGCCCAACAGCGTATCAGAATGCGGAGAACAGGAACATCAAACACGTCTTGAAGCAAAAAAGGCGCTCTCTGGGTCCGGCAAACAGGAATACCCCGGAGGGCTGCGTCTTTGTCCATTTTTAAAGCAAACGTCCGGCGAGCAAATAAATGCAAGTTTTCTTCAGACGAGCCTGGCTGCTCCGAGGCCTGAACACCGCTGGCTGCAGCTCCCGGTGCAGCGAGTGGAACGCGCCAAGTCCCCTCCCCCCCTCCCCCGGTGAGGATGCTCCGCTCAGCTCGGGGCCGCCTGGCCCCAGGACGGGGCTCCAGGAAGGACCCCCAGCTCCAGCTGCAGAAGGATTTCCGCTTTACTGCAGCTGCGAGGGCAACGAGTGACTCCAGCGTTCAGCTTTCGGGTGCCTTGCGCACTTTCCCAGAGCTCCACGCCCCTGTCCCTCTTACTCAGCCAAAAACCCTATTCGCTGCAGTAGAGCAGGAGCCACCGGACATGAGTTCGTGACGTCACAACCGCCCGCCAAAATAGCGATTTGCACTCAGAGAAATGCCCGAGGGCAGACGCTCCCGCTCCCTGGGCGGGACTTCCGGGGTCTGCGCGCCGCCCGCCCCTCCCGTCCTCCCTGCCCGGAGAAGCTCCCGCCTTAGCTTGGCAGCTCCTCCTAGCGCAGCGCGGGTGGAGCCCGACCCTTCCTTGAGATTTCTGCTCCCAAAGGCTTCAGACACCCATGGTTTCTTGGTTTCTGGGTAGAAAACGGGAAACTTCAAACCAAATTCAACAGCCAAACAAGGTGCATCACCTGAGGTCAGGGGTTCGAGACCAGCCTGACCAACATGACTAAACCCAGTCTCTACTAAAAATAAAAAAATTAGCCGGGCGTGGTGGTATGCGCCTGTAGTTCCAGCTACTTGGGAGGCTGAGGGACAAGAATCGCTTGAACCCCGGGAGGCAAAGGTTGCAGCGAGCCGAGATCACGCCACTGCACTCCAGCTTGGGCGACAAGAGCGAGACTCCGTCTTAAAAAAAAAAAATAGCCAATTTTTCTAATTCTTCCCTCAGTACCCTTGTGAGTACCTTTTTGCTTCTATTGATTTGTAACGAAGCCCCTTAGGTCTCTTTCCAAAATTCTTAAAGAAGCATCTCTAAGAAATATTGTGGTCAGAGAATTCACAAACCTGGGAATATTTAAGAGACACTTACACTTCTTCTGTATGGCCCAGCCACTTGAAGTCTGCGGCGCAGAGTAGGTTATTTTAGAATTGCCTTTGCGGCTGGGTGCGGTGGTGCGCTTGTAATCTCAGCACTTTGAGAAGCCAAGGCGGGCGGATTAGGAGGTCAGGAAATCCAGACCATCCTGGCCAACATCGTGAAACACCGTCTCTACTAAAAATACAAAGATTAGCTGGGCGTGGTGGCTTGCGCCAGTAGTCCCAGCTACTCAAGAGGCTAAGGCAGGAGAATCGCTTGTATGGAAGTTGCAGTGAACCAAGATCGCGCCATTGCACTGTAGCCTGGGCGACAGAGCGAGACTCGGTCTCGAAAAAAAAAAAGAATTGCCTTCCCTTCTAAGGGTCTCAGGCCCTTTGGCTTGAACAACAAACGTCAAAGCTGCCTCGGTCCTAGAGCTTAGCTGTTATTCATGGGCATTATTTATATAATATATAGTTTATTAAGCTTCAACAATCAAAATTCTACAAAGGTACAAGGGAGGTTAACAAGAATCGAATTTCACATTTCATGCATGTTGAAGTAAGTTTTTATGTCTTGGCATTAACCTTTTGAATTGACAACTGATTCTACAGATTGAGTTCTAAGAAAAAAGCAGAATTTGGCCATGAAAATGAGGGGAAATACGTAAGGAATGTGATCCCTGGTACTTAAGACCCTGGCCTAAGGTTTTTATTTTTTGTTTTAGAGTTGGGGTGCTGGGGCCTGAGGTTTTTTTTCCTTTTGTTTTAGAATTGGGGTCTCACATCATTTGAACCCAGGAGGCAGAGGTAGCAGCAGTAAGCCAAGATTGCCCTGCTGCACTCCAGCCTGGGGGATAGAGTGAGACTCATCTCAAAAAAAAAAAAAGGTGAGACTCCTTTAAAAAAAAAAAAAAAAGGCCATGGCTTCTCTGCCTTTTGCCTAAGATCAAGTGTAAGAAAAAAAAAAAAAAATGGCCAGGCACGGTGGTTCACGCCTGGAATCCCAGCACTTTGGGAGGCCGAGGCAGGCAATAGCTTGAAGTCAGGAGTTCGAGACCAGCCTAGCCAACATGGTGAAACCCCACTCCCCATCCCTACTAAAAATATAAAAATTAGCCAGGCGTGGTGGCAAGCACCTGCAATCCCAGCTACTCAGGAGGCTGAGGCAGGAGACTCACTTAAACCTGGGAGGCAGAGGCTGCAGTTAGCCGAGATTGTGCCACTGCACTCCAGCCTGGGGGACAGGCAAAACTTTCATCTCAAAAAATAAATAAAAATAAATAAATAAAAGAAGTAGGGTCTTACTATTTTGTCCAAGCTGAGGGAGTCTTTCACCTCAGCCTCTGGAATAGCTGGGTCTAGAGGCTTGCAACACTGCACCCGGCTCCAGAACTGCGTTTTTTTGAGGGAATATTAAATCAGTATGAAGAAAGAGAAAAGAAAATCACTGGGCATGAAAACAGCCTTTAAGTTCTTTTGAGATTGCTGAGAGCATTCAGTTGGGTTAGAGGAGTGGTTTCCAGGTTGAGAAAAACAAAGAGACATGGGTCCTTGGTAGAAATCTTTGGGAGCTTTTATTTCAGTGTGGATTCAGAAGCCTGTTATTATTTGTGATAGCTCACACCTATAATCCCAGCACTTTGGGAGGCCAAGGGGGGAAGATCACTTGAGCCCAGGAGTTCGAGTCCAGCCTGTGCAACATAATGAGACCCTGTCTCTACAAAAAATAAAAAAATTAACTGGATGTGGTGGCTCACACTTGTACTCTCAGCTACTCTGGTGTCTGAGGTAGGAGGATCACTTGAGCCCAGGAAGTCAAGGCTGCAGTGAGCAGTGATGGTGCCACTGTACTCCAGCCTGGAAAACAGAGCAAGACCCTGTCTCAAAAAAAAAGAAACCTGGGACTATCATCCAGTTGTCGGCAGTATCAATCCCTTAGCTTGGAATTTCAGGCTTGTTTTGTTTGTTTGTTCGAGACCGAGTCTCATTTTTATCACCCAGGCTAGAGTGCAGTGGTGCGATCTCAGTTCACTGCAACCTCCACCTCCTGGGTTCAAGCAATTTTCATGCCTCAGCCTCCTGAGTAGCTGCAATTACAGGTGCATGCCCTGTAATACCACATGCATTGTAATAACATGCTTGGCAAATTTTTGTGTTTTTAGTAGAGATGGGGTTTCACTATGTTTGCCATGCTAGTCTTAAACTCCTGACCTCAGGTGATCCACCCATCTTGGCCTCCCAAAGTGCTGGGAGTACAGGTGTAAGCCACTGTGCCCAGACTTCAGGGCTCCTAATATGTCCACAACCTGCTTTTCCCATGGAGTCTTCCATTTTTCTTTTTCTTTTTTTTTTTTTGAGACGGAGTTTTGCTCTTGTTACCCAGGCTGGAGTGCAATGGCGCGATCTTGGCTCACCACAACCTCCGCCTCCTGGGTTCAAGCAATTCTCCTGCCTCAGCCTCCTGAGTAGCTGGGATTACAAGCATGTGCCACCACGCCTGGCTAATTTTGTATTTTTAGTATAGACAAGGTTTCTCCATGTTGGTCAGGCTGGTCTTGAACTCCCAACCTCAGGTGATCCACCTGCCTTGGCCTCCCAAAGTGCTGGGATTACAGGCATGAGCCACCACGCCTGGCCAGAATCTCCCATTATTCTTTTAAACATGCAACTATGATTTGTTCTCTGTCATCCAAATGCTTGCTTTCATGACATTACTTACCCGGTTCATCCTAAATGGGTTGCTTTGTGGCTGTGCCTATTTCAAACATCAATTTAATGCACTTCCTCCAGAGAATATTTGCCCCACCACCCAGTGATGCCCCTTTTCTAAATTCACCTAATCATATATTGCCTAGTGATAATGATTTTTATTGCAGTTTTACTATTTAATTTCTATATTTTGATTTCAATCTTCAGGTGCTTATGTCTTGTGTAATGGATATATTTCATGTACTTCCTCGGATTTCCTTGGCCTTGTTTGCTTTCTGCACCCAAGATCACTTGCTCTGCGTGGGGCTTACCAGTTGCATTTCTGGAATCTCTGGCTTCTCCTGCCACTTCGGAACAATGCAGGAGCTGGCTTCTCAGTGCCTGCTGGGAGGGTCTGGATAATACATGCTGGAAGTATGGGAAAGGTCACTCCCCATGGAGCAACTTTTGCCAGTTGAAACCAGTGGACTGAGTGAGCACAATACTTAAATTCCCTTTTCTTCTTCCTTCCAAGGATGGTTTCTCCAGTGTGTCTGGAAACAGACAAGACTGAGTGAGGGTACCTGCTGAACAACTGATGTGTCTCTTGTGGCTCATTTTCAAGGAGGGGCCAGCAAGGTAACACATCACTATGTATTACTTCAAATCCTTCTCTACCTAACTTCCTTCCAGCTTTCTTCGCTCTGGCTGTCCTGAATTTGTACCTCCCACATAAAGCATTGGCACTTAATCCTTACCTTGAAGGCAGGATTCACACATTTTTAATGATTCTGTTATCCGCAGCACCTAGTACATGGTATTTGGTATTCAGTAAATATTATAAATAAATGGTCAAGATGTAAGAAATCCCTTTCCAGTATAAATAACTATGATACTTCATTAGAGAACAAATACACATCAACATATAATTTATAGTATTTTATGATGTATATTTTAGGTGTTTTTGTTTTAATTTATGAAAATAGAGACAAGGTCTCACTATTGTTGCAGCTCTTTTACTTCCATAGTTCGATGAGTTCTGAGTTCTTGTCCCATAACTGAGAAGAATGAGGTACATGGACACTGGAGAGTGAGTAAGGCAGAGTAGATTTTATTGAGCGACAGGAAGGCTCTTGATGGTGAGAGAGGATCTGAAGGTGGGTTGCTGGCCACAAGCCTGAGTCTGTAGGTTTTTATGAGCTAGAAATGGGGAAGTGCATGCTGATTGGTCTGTGGGTATGCTTGAAAAAGCACCATTCAGTAATAGGCACGATAGTGTAGAGGACCAATTGGGGAAGGGTAGTTATGTGTAAAATAGGTGAAGGATAAGGACCAATCAGGAGAGAGAGAGCCAAACAAGAATGGGAGCTCTCAGTCGGGTTCATGGATTTATCTGGAACTCGTAGCTTGGTTTTCAGGCTTTAGACTGTCCTTGGCTTGAAGGTCGAGTTTCACCAGGGAACCATCGCTGTCTACCTAGGAAATTACGTGCCTCCTATTGCTATCTCTATGTTGCCCAGGCTGGTCTCAAACTCCTGAGCTCAAGTGATCCTCCTACCTTGGCCTCCCAAGGTGCTTGGATTTTAGGCTTGAGCCACCATGCCCAGCCCTGTTTATTTTTTAAATATGTAATATATTCACATGGTTCAAAATTGAAAATGTGCAAAATGGATTAACAGTGAAAAGACTTCCTCTTATCTTTAACCCCATAGCCTCTTAGTTTTCTTTCCTGACAACTAATATTATCACTTTCTTGTCTATCTCTGCAGAAGAAGTTTATGGATATATAAACTCATATGCACTATATATATATACACACACACACACACACATGTGGTTTTGCACCACTTAGCTATACATATTGGAAATAAATATTTGAAAACACCACATTTGGTGATAACTTCATATCGTTACACAAAGAGCTTCTTCATTCTTTTATATGGCTACAAATAAAGTATGTATTGTGTCAATTTGTTATAATTTATTTAACATCCTCTCACTCTTTGCTATAAAAATAAGACTATAATAAATTGTGTATACTTTTTGCCATTTGCAAGATAAATTACTAGAGGTGGAATTACTGGGTCATAGGATGATAGGTTAGTTTTTGACAGATGGTATCAACTCTTTGAGGGACGACTTTTGCTCTTCAGGGGTCTTAACTGCTTTCCCCTTCTCAATTACCTGCACAGCCCTCAGCAAACTGTCCTGCAGAGCCTGATTCTTTACCATGTTAGTAATCAGAAACGTGATGTCCCTGATGTACATCTGTCTCACTTTAGCAGCATAGTGTTCTGCCTTGTTACCATGTGCAATAAAGAAGGTACAAAGTGCTGCAATGTCTCCTTCTTGCAGCCCACACTCCTCCAGAATGGACTCCCATACATCTCTAATGCACTTGTTCTTAACTTTTCGTCTGAGGACAGAGGCTAAGGTTGGAAGACCTCTCACCAGGTCTGGCAGCTTCTCAAGCACACGAGTATGCAAGTGGATAAGTACTTCAATGACATAGCTGTATACAATATTCAATTCCATTGAAGTGAACCTACAAAAAATATAGAGAGCTTCTTAAGCAGTCAAATATTTTATGTAGAAAGAAAAAACAAATTCTTTTAGGATAACTCAATATTAACCCACTAGGAGAACCATCTGTTGTAATTTAGAAAATATTTATCTTAGAATTCAAATTCAAATACTTACCTTTTTTTTTTTTTTTTTTTTTTTAAGAGATAGGGGTCTCACTTTGTTGCCCAGGCTGTGCTCGAATTCCTAAGCTCAAGTGATCCTGTCACCTCGGCTTCCCAGAGTGCCGGGATTAAAGGCACAAGCCATCATGCCCAGCCAATACTTACTTTAGAATTAATGCAAATAGGCTGGGCACAGTGGATCACTCCTGTAATCCCAGCACTTTGGGAGGCCAAGGTTGGTGGATCATCTTAGGTCAGGAGTTCGAGATCAGCCTGGCCAACATAGTGAAACCCGATGTCCACTAAAAATACAAAAATTAGCTGGGTATAGTGATGCATACTTGTAATTGCAGCTACTCGGGAGGCTGAGCTAGAAGAATCACTTGAACCCAGGAGGTGGAAGTTGCAGTGAGCCAAGATTGCCCCATTGCATTCCAGCCTGGGGAACAAAGCAAGACTTCGTCTCAAAAAAAAAAAAAATTAATGCAAATAAGGCTTTGGCAAGCAAGAGACTCTGTGATGAGATATCTACTACAGAGCCTAGCATATAAGAGGTCCTCAAACTAATCTTTTTAAGAAAATAAATGAACCAATGAAAATGCTTTATAGTCTGCTGTTGGAAACTTACTAAAAATTCAATTTTGGAATGACCACTGGAAGCTCTCACAAAGTCGCAGAATTCCACTGGTTTCTCAATTGATACTCACTTGAGTGCCAGAACTGCTGTCCACATCTCATCTTGGGCTGCTTGGCTTGCCAGAGTCTTCCTATGATGTTCAAATTTCTGCATCAGGTTATCCTTGGTGAAGTCTAGTTCTTTGAACTGTGCTTCTAACGCTTCGAGTTTGTGGTCTACTCTGTAGGATAACAGAATCAGAAGTTTAGGTTACAGGACAAAACTAAGGTTTTGCTTTAAGCTGAGGCTCTAATATGTTATTTACAACTACTACCAAATTTGGATAACTTTTTTTTTTAACTTTTACTTTAAACTATGAAGGGAAAATGGGTAGCTATTTGAATTCCAAAGTTTCAACAAATGGTCCCATTTGCTGTTCACTCTAGCCATCATCCTTGTCCTTTCATTCCATGTATTGCAAACTTTTGAATTGTCTAATTATTTGAATTGCCTGCTATGACTTGTATTATACCTTATACTTTATTTATTTATTTATTTATTTATTTATTTTCTAATACAGAGTCTCACTCTTGTCACCCAAACTGGAGTGCAGTGGCAAAATTACTACCTCCCAGGCTCAAATAATCCTCCCACCTCAGCCTCCTGAGTAGCTAGGACTACAGTTATGTGCCACCACACCTGGCTAATTTTTTAAAAAATATTGTTTGTAGAGATCGGATATTACTATGTTTGGCTGGTCTCAAACACCTGGGCTCCAGCGATCCACCTGACTTGGCCTCCCCGAAGTACTGGTATTATAGGCATGAGGCACCGTCCCTGGGCTATTCCTTATACTTTTAAAAATATTTTATGTAAGCATTTCACAACAATCATAAAAAGTAAAACAGTCCTTTTTACTATTTTACTATTGAAGAAATTGAGTCTCAAGAAGACTGAGATCTAATGTCATAAAGTTAGCTAGTGCTGAGACCAGTATATAATAAAGTGACTTTTTCTACTCCATTCTAATTGTCTAACTCTTACCCTTTCTTCCAGGATCAGCTCAAATCCACTGCCTTTTTGAATCCCCATCTACCTTGAGATCTCCTTGCCTTCCTACTTCTCACTCACAAGGACTGCCTTTGTGAACCCATCTCCCCACCTTCTGCTTTACTATTAGGGTTAGCCTTTCATGAACTAAACTGTAAGTTCTTGGAGGGAAGGAATCAGAGACTATTTATTTATTTATTTATTTATTTTTTCTGAGATGGAGTCTCGCTCTTGTTGCCCAGGCTGGAGTGCAGTGGCACAATCTCAGCTCACTGCAACCTCTACCTCCCAGGTTCGAGCGATTCTCCTGCCTCAGCCTCCCAAGTAGCTGGGATTACAGGTGCCCACCACCACGCTTGGCTAATTTTTGTATTCTTGGTAGAGACAGGGTTTCACCATGTTGGTCAGGCTGGTCTTGAACTCCCAACCTCAGGCCATCTGCCTGCCTCAGCCTCCCAAAGTGCTGGGATTACAGGCATGAGCCACCGTGCCCAGTAGAGACTACTTCTTAGATATCTTTATGCCTGTCCCCCAATACCCAGGAAAGGTCTTACACTGTAATAAAATATTTCTTGTATGATTGACATCTTTGATGTGAATGAGATGCTGAGTTCTGTAACCCAAAATGGGGATTCGAGTAGCTCTGAACAGCTGTGATCATCAGAGGGTGCTATGGCACCAGAATTATGTCTAATTAACCACAAAGACTGGAGCAACACAACTCACTTGCCTAAGCCACCTACATTATCTTTATGAGGGCAGTGATGCGTAAACACACATGCTAGTTCTCTGAGTTTCCATGTCCCCGGTGACCTGAATACCTTTGCGGTTGCCCAGCATTCTATTCTTGACCATCTTTTATTCTTGGTCCTGAATTTCTCCCAAGGCTAATTCACCTTTAGGTATTAGGTTTCTTCTAAGCTTTAGACCTGTATTTTCTTTTTTCTTTTCTTTTCCTTTTTTTTTTTTAAGACAGAGTTTCACTGTATCTCCCAGGCTGGAGTGCAGTGGTGCGATCTCGGCTCACTGCAACCTCCATCTCCTGGGTTCAAGAAATTCTCTTGCCTCAGTCTCCTGAGTAGCTGGGATTACAGGTGCCCACCACCACACATAGCTGATTTTTGTATTTTTCATAGAGATGGGATTTCTCCATGTTGGCCAGGCTTGTCTCAAACTCCTGATCTCAGGTGATTCGCCTGCCTTGGCCTCCCAAAGTGCTGGGATTACAGGCGTGAGTCACAGCACCTGGCCTAGACCTGTATTTTCAACTGTTTTGTGCATCTCCATCAGGATGGAGCTACCAAACCTCGACTCTCCTAAGCTTAACCCACTAATCTCACCCCCATCTTCAGAAATTACTATGAAGGAATGTTGTCACTGCTTTACACATAGACAAGACTCACTATAAAATGTTCACTTTGTAGGAATGTAAGCCTGTGTGACCTAATATGCCAGCTATTTCTGTCTACAAGTCAAAACCATGTTATTTGAGCTGGGTGCAGTGGCTTACACCTATCATCCTAGCATTTTGGGAGTCTGAGGTGGGTGAATCACTTCAGTCCAGGAGTTTGAGACCAGCTTGGGCAACATAGTGAGACCTCATCTCCACCAAAAATTTAAACATTAGCCTAGTGTGCTGGTATGTGCACTTGTGGTCCCAGCTACTGGGGAGGCCGTGGTAAGAGAACTACTTGAGCCCAGGAGGTCAAGGCTGCAGTGAGCTGTGGTGATGCCACTGCATTCAGCTTGGGCAATACAGTGAGACCCTGCGTCAAACAAACAAAAAAAAAGTCAGCCAGGTGCAGTAGCTCATGCCTGTAATCCCAGCACTTTGGGAGGCTGAGGTGGGTGGATTACAAGGTCGAGAGATCGAGACCATTCCGGCCAACATGGTGAAACCCTGTCTCTACTAGAAATACAAAAATTAGCTAGGCATGGTGGCACATGCCTGTAGTCCCAGCTACTCAGGCAGGAGAATCGCTTGAACCGGGGAGGCAGAGGTTGCAGTGAGCCGAGATCGTGCCACTGCACTCCAGTGAGCGAGACTCCGTCTCAAAAAAAAAAAAAAAAAAAAAAAAAGTCATTTGGTATACCATTTGTTTTAACTTTCAGATCTTTATTTTTTTTTTATTTTTATTTTTTAAATGAGACGGGGTTTCACCATGTTGGCCAGGCTGGTCTTGAACTCCTGACCTCAGGAGATCCACCCGCCTCTGGCCTCCCAAAGTGCTGGGATTATAGGCGTGAGCCACCGCGCCCGGCCACTTTCAGATCTTTAAGAGTGTATTGCTTATAGGTCATCTGTAGCTTGAACCTCAGAGATGAACTCTAGCTTGTCAATCAGTATAAAATTTTACAATTGCAGCAGTTCTTTGGAATCCTCTCACCAAAAGACAGTCCCTGGCCAGTCCAAATAAATCTAAACCAACATGCAAATCTGAACGCAGCCTGTTTTGTTATGTTTTACTACTGGTTCCTTAGTTCCATTAATGACCTCACCATCTATCCAGCTGCTTGAACTAGAAATCTCAGAATAATTCTCAACTGTCTTCCCCTTTTATGTCTCTCTAACCCATTCCTGCCTCTCCATCTCCAATAAATGAGTTTCTCATCATCTTTCACTAGGACCTAAGATTACAGTAGCCTAACTGGACCCCTGTTTTCAATTTCCAATCCATTCTCCAGACACATTCTTCTAAACCACAATTCTGATCCTGTAACTCAACTGATTATAAATGGTTTATGCCAACCTGACTTGCCCAGTGATATACTTAGAGCCAAATTGGATCTCCTCAGCTGGAAACACAAGGGCCTTTACCCTTTGCTCCTGTCTTCTGCCAGTCCCTCACCCATCCTAGTCATCAATTACATGAGACATCTAGTTGCTACCTGAGTACATTATGCAATTCCAAGCTTACATATGGCTTATATGCACTGTTTCCTCAGCCTAGAATTCCTTCCCATATTTTTCTGCCTCATAAGCTCCTACTTGTACTTTAAGATCCAGCTTAAGCTGAGTGTGGTGGCTCACGCCTGTAATCCCAGCTTTGGGAGGCCGAGGCAGGCAGATAACCTGAGGGTTTGAGACCAACCTGACTAACATGAAGAAACCCCATTTCTACTAAAAATACAAAAACTGGCCAGGTGGTGCATGCCTGTAATTCCAGCTACTCAGGAGAATCGATTGAACCTGGGAGGCGGGGGTTGCAGTGAGCCGAGATCACGCTATTGCATTCCAGCCTGGGCAACAAGAGCGAGACTCCATCTCAAAAAGAAAAAGATCCAGTTTAAATGACCCTATATGAAGAGCTCCTTTTTCTAGTGTCAAAGGCAAAATTGATTGATCCTCCCTTCATGTTCCATAGTCCTTTAGGAGCATCACCATTGTAAGGTCAATCACATTCAATTGTAAATATCTTTGAAACTTTTCTCTTTCCTACAGGTTGTGAGCTCCTTGAGGGCAGAAACCACGTTTTACTTATGTTTGTAAATCTAAGATTTAGCACATGCATACATTGAATGGAGTTACAGCACCTGGGAGCAGACTTTTCTTTATTATTAATTTACATAGATTTGGGCCTAGAAGACTTAAACCACTGTAATAGAGACATAATTATTTTTCTTTTTTTTTTTTTGAGACGAGTTTCACTCTTGCTGCCAGGCTGGAGGGCAGTGGTGCAATTTTGGCTCACTGTAACCTCCGCCTCTCAGGTTCAAGTGATTCTCCTGCCTCAGCTTCCCGAGTAGCTGGGATTACAGGCATGCACCACTAAGCCTGGCTAATTTTGTATTTTCAGTAGAGATGGGGTTTCTCCATGTTGGTCAGGCTGGTCTCAAACTCCTGACCTCAGGTGATGTGCCTGCCTTGGCCTCCCAAAGTGCTGGGATTACAGGTGTGAGCCACCAAGCCGGGCCTTTTTTTTTTTTTTTTTTTTTTTAGACGGAGTCTTGCTCTGTCACCAGGCTAGAGTACAGTGGCACGATCTTGGCTCACTGCAACCTCCACCTCCCAGGTTCAAGCAATTCTCCTGCCTCAGCCCCCCAAGTAGCTGGAACTACAGGCGCCCACCACCATGCCCAGCTAATTTTTGTATTTTTAGTAGAGGCAGGGTTTTACCATGTTGGCCAGGATGGTCTCGATCTCTTGACCTTGTGATCTGCCCACCTCAGCCTCCCAAAGTGCTGGGACTACAGGCGTGAGCCACTGTGCCCAGCCATAGAGACAGAATTCTAATGAGAATTTCTGTAGTTCTTTATTTCTATTCTTCATTCTTCTCTTACCCATCTTCCCAGAATAGCAGACCCATGCTTGTTCCCTTACCATACCCCTCAGCAACCTTTTCATCGCCTCCTTCAAGGATATCAGGGTTGTGGTTTCACTGTTCATCTTCTTAAGGCAAAAGGAAATAAAACAAAGAAAAACAAAAACCAATATATGTTTGAATCCAAATTTTCTGCTGTCTTTCACTCAGCAACAGGCGGCAGTAGTATGAGCATTCAATCTACATTCTGCCTGAAAGGTCACTCAGTACAAGAAGCTTTTAATAGCTTGCACATCCAAATATAGTTTCAAAGAACTGATCCTGTGAACACAGGTGTCCTGGAATGCACTATAACATTTGCCTTTGAAAACTAAACCATAGTACATCAACATAGAGCAACAACCATGTATAATTATGATTCTGTGTATATGCTGGTAAATGTATATACAGATACATTAATGTAACATATACTAGGATTAAATTTGATGGAAATGTTACTCTCGTATTTTAACAGCTTCATTATTTAATTACAACCTAAATTAGGTTTAAAGAGTACCCCAGATCTTTTATGATCATGGTGACGATATCAAAGCAAAAAAACCTAACCATCATTAGAAACTACTAAATACTTGTTATGGCTGGGCGTGGTGGCTCACTCCTGTAATCCCAGCACTTCAGGAAGCCAAGGTGAGAGGATTGCCTGAGCCTAGGAGTTGAAGACCAGCCTGGGCAACAGAGAGACTCTGTCTCCACAAAAATTAGCCAGGGGTGGTGGTGTATACCTGTAGTCCCATCTACTCAAGAGGTGGAAGTGGGAGGATTGCTTGAGCCCAGGAGTCTGAGGCTGCAGTGAGCTATGATCATGCCACTGCACTCCAGCCTGGGCAAAGGAATATATATATATATGTGTATGTGTGTACAGAGAGAGAGAGAGAGAGTGGGGAGAGTGAGCTTCTAGTATTAAATTAGGAATTGAATATAAATATGGAAATAAAATAGGACTTCTGTTTTCTTTTTTAAATTTTTTTTGAGACAGAGTCTTGCTCTGTCACCCAGGCTGGAGTGCAATGGCGTGATCTCCACTCACTCTATTTTTAGTAGAGACCGGGTTTCACCATGTTGGCCAGGCTGGTCTTAAACTGCTGACCTCATGTTCTGCCCACCTCAGCCTCCCAAAGTGCTGGGATTACAGGCGTGAGCCACCGCACCTGGGCTAGGACTTCTGTTTTCATAAGATTTAAAATCTAATTGGGAAGTTAGAATATATCCTTAAATAGAAAATGTTTATGGGATGTGTGCTAAGTAGATAGAGACCATTAAAAATAATAGAAGATGAGAGACTAAGTCACTGAACTCTTGGGTCATTGGGGAAATACTCATACTGAAGATGATACTTGGCTTGCCCTCAAGGTCAAGGTCTTTGATTATCAGAGAAGAGTGTGAGAGGTATTACAAACTGGAAAAATTGTGTGAGCAAAATCACAGAGATGGCAAAGTAAATGATGTGTTCTGGAAACAATACGTGGGTATGTTTTGAGCAAAAGATTCATATAAGAAAAAGAAAACAACCACAACATTTAAACTAGTAAGAGCCATGTCATGTATTTGTTCATTCACTGAATAATTTACTCACTTATTCAATACTTACTGAACGTCAAAATATTAACGGAATGGATAAAATCTATGAATGAATGAGCAGCACTATTCCAGGCACTGGCAATATAGTGATAAGTAAGGTGACAACCTTGTCCTCAAGGAGGCTGCTAGCAGGGACACAGCACACAAGAATTGCAAGAGTGGAGATGCATCTAGCTAGCCTGGTAGGTGTTTTGACTGATGTGAACTGTTGGTTCTAGAAGATTAATCTAGGGCCAGGTGCAGTGGCTTACACCTGTAATTCCAGCACTTTGGGAGGCCGAGTCAGGCAGATTACTTGAGGTCAGGAATTCAAGACCAGCCTGACCAACATGGCAAAACTCCATCTCTACTAAAAATATAAAAATTAGCAAGACATGGTGGGAGGCTGAGGTAGGAGAATGGCTTGAACCCAGGAGGCCGAGGTTGCAGTGAGTTTAGATTGTGACTGCACCACTGCACTTCAGCCTGGGTGACACAGCAAGAATCCACCTCAAAAAAAAAAAAAAGATTAATCTAGCAGTGATATTGTAGTATAATATGAAATATATTCTCTTTTCCCCATTTCAGTCAAAAAGCTCCTAAAACCCTTGGAATTTCCTGAGTGATAGGAGGGTGTTTTGTTATTCATAATGAGCCTCTTTTGATCACACATGAGTTTATGCTAATGAGGTGATTTAGGGTGGTGCAACTAGAATAGCTTCCAGATGGGCTGCTCACTATAGGTTGGAACTGTCAGCCCCACCCACCAATTTCTAGGAAATGGAAAGAGTGAGCTGGAGATTAAGTTCCATAAAATCTCAGGCAGGGCACGGTGGCTCACACCTGTAATCCAAGCACTTTGGGGGGCCAAGACGGGCGGATCACAAGGTCAAGAAATCGAGACCATCTTGGCTAACATGGTGAAACCCTGTCTCTACTAAAAATACAAAAAATTAGCCAGGCGTGGTGGTGGGTGCCTATAGTCCCAGCTACTCAAGAGGCTTCGGCAGGAGAATTGCTTGAACCTGGGAAGTGGAGGTTGCAGTGAGCCGAAATCACACCCCTGCACTCCAGCCTGGGCAACAGAGTGACACTCTGTCTCAAAACAAAACAAAACAAAAAAACAAAAAACTCTTGGACAATGAGGTTTGATGAGCTTCTGGGTTGCTGAATACAAGGAAGTGCTGGTGGAGTGGTGCCACAGAGAGGATGTGGAAGCTCCATAGCACCCCACACCCCCTGCCCCCACCCGGCATACCTTCCCCTATGCACCTCTAAAATTGGCTGTTCATCTGTATTCTTTTTTTTTTTTTTTTTTTTTTTTTGAGATGGACTCTCACTCTGTTGCCCAGGCTAGAGTGCAGTGGTGTGATCTGGGCTCACTGAAACCTCTGCCTCCGGGGTTCAAGCAGTTCTTCTGCCTCAGCGCGCCCCCACCCGCCCCAGTAGCTGGGATTACAGGTGCACACCACCACTATTACAGGAGTTATTAAAAACTTATTTTAGGCAGCTAGAAAGGGTAAAAGAGTCCTCAGTAATGCTTTTTCTTTTAATAAAAAGCAGTTGCCCCAAACATTTCTTTTCTAACAGAAAGTGGCCTGAAAAACCAGACCACAGGCTTGCATATGAAAATGCTGATGGCTAAGAGCCAGGTTCACCCAATATGGCAGTTCCTGCTACTTTTTCTTTGATGCCATGTATGCAGATATCATGGCAGCCAGGTAGAAGCCACGTGTACAGGTATCATGATGACCAGCCAGGTAGCCACATATGGATATTAAAGGTTAGGGTGGGAGGGCCAGTTTGTGTGTGTGTGTGTGTGTGTGTTAGAGAGAGAGCGAGAGAGAGAGAGAGAGAGACAGAGTCTTGCTCTGTCACCCAGGCTAGAATGCAGTGGCATGATCTCAGCCTACTGCAACCTCTGCCTCCAGGTTCAAGCGATTCTCCTGCCTCAACCTCTTGAGTAGCTGGGATTACAGGCGTGCACCACCATGCCCGGCTGATTTTTGTATTTTTAGTAGAGACAGGGTTTCATCATGTTGGTCAGGCTGGTCTCGAACTCCTGACCTCATGATCTGCCCACCTCGGCCTCGCAAAGTGCTGGGATTACAGGCGTGAACCACCGTGCCCAGCCATGGAGGGCCAGTTTTTCTGTGGGCTACATGAATGACATGCCTGGTCAAACCAATCCCCGCGCCCCTATGCAAATAAGACACCGCCTCCTCAAGCCTGCCAGTATAACTAACTGCTTTCTGCTAAAGGGGTTTTTTCCATTAGGCGCCCTCCTCCTTCTGTACAAGGAAGCTGTTCTCTTCCTTCTTGCCAATTAAAATTTCCGCTCCTTAATCCACTCCACCTGAGTCTGTGTTTCTAATTTTCTTGACACAAGACAAAGGACCCTGGGTGTTTCCCCAGACAATGAAGCCCTATCACCATGCTCAGCTAGTTTTTGTATTTTTAGTAGAAATGAGGTTTCACCATGTTAGCAGGTTGGTCTCAAACTCCTGAGCTCAAGTGATCCACCTGCCTTAGCCTCCCAAAGTGCTGGAGACAAAGCACCCTGGCACGAGACAAAGGACTCTGGGTGTTTCCCTAGACAATGGAGCCATATCATTTTTGGGGGCTCGTCTGGAACGGAGCAGTGAGTAGAGCAGCAGACTCAAAATCTATCCTTTCATTCCAAGGCTCTTGCCCTCCATTTAAAAATCAAATCAAATCAGTAACAAGCATCCATCAGCCAGTTAAAGACACAGTTAGTGTGGCTGCCATTCTTAAAGACTTGGATGTCAGGCTTACTGGGGAGACTATGGAGAATCCACCAATATCCATGGGTAATTGGGCACATTGGTCATGCTTCAAACCAGCTTCCTTTCATGAGGAAACCTAACCATCTGTGAGGCCAGGAAAAGTTCTGAAGCAATTGAGAATTTCTGGCCAGTGCACCCCCTGGTGTTATTCAAAGGCTTCTAGACTGGACTCAGTCTCTGACAGCTCGCCCAGGTGTTGGTAAAGGATTCCCAGCTAGCCTGTCACAAAATTTCCCTTCTGTCTCTATCTGTAGTCACTATGTCTCTTATTCTCTCTGTGTGTCAAATGTGAGGGAATTTTTACAGCCCAGGGAAGTAATCGGGTTAGGCAAGATCAGGAAATGCTGTAGTAATCATGCATATAGCTCAAGAAACTGCCCTTGGGATCTTGTAGAACAGAGGGTCTCCCCTTTCCCCCACAGTGAGGTCACTCACTGCTAGTCCACTAGCAAGCACATGGTATTTCTAAGCCAACAGCACCACCTCGTGGATAAAGAAATCCTCTCCATAGACACATTGTTCATTGTTGGTCCACTGTAGCTTCCTAAGTTTTCCTTTTTGCACCATTTTTTTTTTTTTTTTGAGACAGAGTCTCACTGTGTCACCCAGGCTAGAGTGCAGTAGCACGATCTCAGCTCACTGCAGCCTCTGTGTCCAGGGTTCAAGTAATTCTCCTGCCTCAGCCTCCCAAGTAGCTGGGATTACAGGCACCCACCACCACGCCCAGCCAATTTTTATATTTTTAGTAGAGACGGGGTTTCACCATGTTGACCAGGATGGTCTTGCTCTCCTGACCTCATGATCCACCTGCCTTGGTGTCCCAAAGTGCTGGGATTACAGGTGTGAGCCACCGCACCTTGCCTTTTGCACCTTTCTTTATGATGTTTCTGTGAATGGGAAAATTCTACCTCCAACAATTAGGAGTAAAATGTCCTCTGCAGTCAAATTTTAGTCCTGATACTGTCTCATCAGCAGGAAAATCGTCATTAGGCACTTAGGTCCTTTTAAGGCACATATTCTGTCTCCAATTAAAACAGTACTTAATGAGTAAAAGGATTTTAAGTCCAGAAGTTAACCAGAACTATTTTCTAAGGGTATATCCTTTAGCACAGGCCATAATAG
The DNA here is from genome assembly GCA_963573385.1 of Cacajao melanocephalus. Classification (NCBI taxonomy): domain Eukaryota; kingdom Metazoa; phylum Chordata; class Mammalia; order Primates; family Pitheciidae; genus Cacajao; species Cacajao melanocephalus. Next base: position 112,120 of record CAUYLG010039168.1, on the reverse strand, counting down.
CAGGCAATCTAGCACACTCCATCCATTAAAGGAGCCTTGCCTTTTACATAGTCTTACCCAAGATCCATTTTTTCAGGGAGGCATATAGATCACACAAGTCTAGAAATAAAAGGGGAATCACAAACAGAGAACTAAGACAGTGTGGGTATGCATGACTTACCCCATCCTCTAGTTTCTCTGCTTCCATGGCTTAGAGGGTCACACCTACAACCATGGGTACCGCATTTAACAAGGTGCTGGGATCCAGGAACCAAGGCGGTATAACAGTCATGGGGGACGCTCCCGCTGTCTTCTTCTCCACCCTGGGTCACACACTGAAAGGAAGGAGACCAAAAGGATGCCTTTTTCTCACTTCTCTTTCTAGGTGGGTAACAGACCATGTTTGACTTGCACTCCTCTCCAGTGCATTCTATAGCACTGAGACTCCTTCAGCCTTGAGACTCTGAAGAAAAAGGGCCTCATATTCTCTTGCACAAGGATATGGCCTTCTTACCATCTTGGGGACTGACAGACCTGCTGAAGGGAACCTTGATCTTAATATTATCCAACAATTAGATCTTTTCTACAGATGGAAGGGCAAATGGTCTGAGGTCCCCTATGCACAGGCTTTCTTTGCCCTTGGAGACAACCCAGACCTTTATAAGCTTTGTACAATGGACCCAGTTCTTTTAGCAGCCATGGCAGGCAAGCCTGCAGGGAATAATTCCCCAGAGCTAAAGCAGATTCCAGAGAAACAATCTGAGACAGCTATTGAATTTCCCAACCCTTGTAATCCCCCTCATCCAGAACCTCTTCTGGGGGGAAACCCCACAAGAGCCAAGGCAAGGACCTGAAGCCTCAGCCTGTTCTCATATAAATATAGAATTAGAAACAAATTAGAGATATAGTTACATAGTTCTTCCTATATATATATAATCACATATGTAATCACAAATATATACATAATCTTTAATCTTACTAATAAGTCTCATGTCAAGAAGCATGGGGCTGAAGTGGTAAATACCAAGGAGCATGATTGCTGGATCATATGGTAAGTGTATGTGTAGTTTGGCAAGACACTGCCCAACTGTCTTCCAAACTCACTGTATCATTTTGTATTCCTGTGCTAACCTACCCTGTGTTAGCCAGACAGACTCCGTTTTGCTGAGAGTCAGACAGACTCCAACTTAACCTCCGCCTCACCCCTCCCACCATTTCTCCTTTGAGTGCATATCTGGGTCATGTTCCTGCCCTACTGGAGGTTTCTTGCATACCCCAAGAATTGCTTCATCCGTTTCTGGCCATTTCTATTGTAGGATAATGGAACCATGGATTGGGACTCCACACTCGCCTTGTATCTAGGATACATCTCAGTCACACACACTCGATCTCTGAAAATGCCCAGCCACCAAGGCAGTACTTATAGTTTGATTTCCCTGCCTTGGCTCATGTACAAGGTTGCCTGGTTGCCACAGTGCCTGCTTTTCTCCCCGTGTCACCTCCGCTGCCTCCTGAATAACAGTCTTGGGTTTGTCTATGGCCTCTGTGGGGAGCCAGGATGCCCAGACAGAGTGGGCCACTTAAATCAGGTGGGATGTATCTCCCCTCTCGGCCAGAGTCCCACTCCACACAGGCACAGAGATCCTAGATGAGCCCCCAGGTTTGTGAGAAACATGCATTTACCTGTCTAAACCTAAAGAATGAACTCAGAGACACGAAGAACAGCAGAAGTAAGACTTTTAATGACAGTCTTGCAAGATTGGGTGTCTGGTAGGCAGGCACACCTAGGGCAGCTACAGCAGGTAATTTATCTCCTAGCATACAAGTCCCTCCCGCAGTTCCTCATTGGTCAAGTACTATGGGGTTACAATCTTCCTGGACTTGTCTAACTTTCATTATCCCCCTTATAAGGTTATACCCTGGTCCTTTTCCCGCTTATGTTTTAATTTCCCAATAGCGAAACTTTCTTCCCTTTTATGAACTGACCCCTCCTCTACATTCTGTTCACTTCTCATGACCTTCAAGGTGCATAAGTCGTGCAGTTTGTTACAGCCACAGGCTGGCTGCCAGTGCTTAGATTTATCATGCCTTGAAAATGGACCATTTAAAATTTTTTTCAATTCATATTAAGTGATGTGTTTTCAGATGTGCAGATGATATTATCAGATTATTTTTTAGGTATGATAGTGAGGCTGTGGTTTTATGAGAAATTATCCTCTTTTAAAAATGTTTCTGTAGAGACCTTGTCTGTACAAAAGATCAAAAAATTAGCTGTCAAGGTGGCACATGCCTGTGGTTCTAGCTACTCAAGAGGCTGAGCTGGGACAGTTGCTTGATCCCATGGGTCTCAGTATGTCACCCATGCTGGTCTCAAACTTCTGGGCTCAGTCGATCCTCCCTCCTCAGCTTTCCAAACTGTTGGGATTACAAGCATGAGCCACTGTGCCAGAACTGCTCTTGTTTTTAGAAAAATGTATGCTCAAGTACTTAGGTTTCAAGTTTCATAATATTTATAGTTTATGTAACCTACCTTTAAATGGCTCAAAAGAGAGAGTTAAAGCAAAAATATTACGTTGGTAAACTGTACTTTCTTTTAACTTTTCTATAAATGTGAAATTATTCAAAAATTTAAAATGAGGAAAATGGCCAGGTGCAGTTGCTCATGCCTGTAATCCCAGCACTTTGGGAGGTCGAGTTGGGTGGACCACCTGAGGTCGGGAGTTTGAGACCAGCCTGGAAAACATGTGAAACCCTGTCTCTACTAAAAATACAAAAATTAGCCGGGCATAGTGGCATGCACCTGTAATCTCAGATACTTGGGAGGCTGAGTCACAAGAATTGCTTGAACCCAGAAGAGGTTGCAGTGAGCCGAGATCATGCCACTGCACTCCAGCCTGGACAACAGAGTGGGACTCTGTCTCAAAAAAAAAAAAAAAATTTAAATTAAATTAAATTTAAAAAATAAATAAATAAAATGAGGAAAGTGAAATAAATGTTCCTAAAGAGAGAGGCAAAATTATGGTAACTTTTGGCCCCACATTTCTAGGAATTATTATTATACCTTTTTCAAATACCCTTCTCAGAAAGGTACTGAGGAAACATTAGTTATGTTAAAAATGCAAATACACATAGACCTTTAAAATACTGAAAAGAGAAAAGTTCCCTTGTCCCCCTCGCAGGGTGTGTGATGGGGGTGTGGCTTGCTTCTTCAGTGCCCTGTAGCTCAAACCTCAAGGAGTGCATACAGATGGGCAGGCTGTGGCGCCCCAACCCCACAGCAGTGTCTAAGGGTGAATGTTTACAGCTGAAGCCCCAGTGGGCATGTGTTAGAGGGTGCTCTTTTAATTTAGCATCTGTAGGAGGCTTGTGTTAGCTCAATTAGATCCCCTGCCTTATCACAAGGACAGAGAGCGTTCTGTATCCCAGGGTTCTTTTCTTGGTGTACAGGAAAAATTGGATCATACATGGGCTTGGAGAATGAGTGCAAGGTTTTATTGAGTGGAAATAGCTTTCAGCAGATGGGGGAGCCAGAAGGGAGATGGTTTTCTCCTGGAGTCAGGCTGCTTGGCAGCCCAGGCTCTACTCTGACTGCCCCAGACAAACTCTGCCTTGTACTACAGGTCAATGGCCTGCAGCGTGCTGGTGTCTGTCAGTGTGCTCTTCTGCCAGCATGTTCCCCTGGACGACTTCTCCACGTGTGTGTCTGCCCACTAGGGTCTCAGGGGTTTTCATAGGCACAGGATGGGGGCGTGGCAGACCAGGGTGGTCTTGGGAAATGCAACATTTGGGCATGAAGGCAGGAATGCCTGTCCTCACCTAGATCCGTGGGCACAGGCCTGGGAGTGGAGCCCTAGCCAGGGACCACCCTCTTCCCTTCCCAGTACTTCTCTGTCCACCTTGTATGCCAATATCCTGAAAATCCCAACATTTTGGTGTTCAAACTAGAGCTTCCAGGCAACTTATCATATCTGAGAGGAGCACAGGAGTGACAGGCAGCCTGTCTCGGTTGTAGTTCTGGAACTGTGGTTGATGAAGGAACACAACTTACACAGTCCAGGCCCACTGGTCTGTCACCCGCTACAGTCCCTCTGGAGGCCTAGCTGCAGGAGAATCACATGCCCTCCCACCACCTCCACCCCTGCCGAGCTCACAGAGTCTTGGGGAAACCCCTGACCAAGAGGAAGTCAATCCTCTTATGCCCCCAGTACCCTACAGCAATCCTGGAGCAAAGATGAGGGAGAGAAGGAGGGAATTTGCAGCAGAAGTTGGAGCTGAGAGGCAGAGAGAGAGAAGGCAGAGATGAATTCCTTAGGGATCTTGTCTCCCGTGTAGCTGGGACTAAAGGCTGGGCCACACTGCCCGGCTAATTTTAATTTTTTAAAAATTTTTAGTCAACAAGGTTTTGCCATGTTGGCAAGGCTGGTCTTGAACTCCTGGCCTCAAGCGATCCACCTGCCTCAGTTTCCCAAATGGCTGGGATTACAGGTGTGAGCCACCACATTTGGCCTACTTATTTATTTTCATGACAGGGGCTCACTCTGTCACCCAGGCTTGAGTGCCCTGGGACGATCATGGTCACTGCCGCCTCAAATTTCTGGGCTCAGGTGATCCTACCACCTCAGCCTCCCAAGTAGCTGGGACTACAGGTGCATGTCACTAGACCCAGCTGATTTTTTTTTTAGTAGACTCGAGGCCTCGCTATGTTGCCTAGGCTAGTTTCAAATGCCTGGCCTCAAGTGATCATCCTGCCTCAGTTTCCCAAAGTGCTGGGATTACAAGCATGATCCACTGCACCTGGCCAGAATCAATCTATTGTAACTTAATTTATTATCATAATCAAAGCCTGATAAATATCACTGAAGTAGAGAATTTCTTATCGGTACTTAGAATAGAAATTATTGTGAGAATGCCTAAAACCATTATGTTTGCAGTTCATGAGGGAAAAAAAAAACATTGGCTGTGTACAGTGGTTCATGCCTGTAATCTTAGAAATTTGAGAGGCCGAGGTAGGAGGATTGCTTGAGGTCAGGAGTTCAAGATCAGCTAGGGCAATGTAGCAAGACTCCATCTTTTAAAAAAATAAAAAATAGCCAGGTGCGGTGACACATGCCTATAGTCCCAGCTACTCAGGAGGCTGAGATGGGAGGATCACTTGAGCCCAGGAGGTGGAGGCTGCAGTGAACTATGATTGTGTCACTGCACTTCAGCCTGGGCTATTGGGTGAGACCATCTCTCTAAATAAATTAATAAATAATTTTAAATGGTTCTTTGAAAAAGCTATTGATATTGAAAAACTCCTGACAAGATTAATAAATAAGAGAAGCCACAGATAACCAATAACAGGATTGAAGAAGGAGATATCATTATACATGTAAACAGATGATAAAAAGCTAAGAGGATATTATAAACAAACTCATGGCAATAAATTCAAAAATCTATCTAAACGTTCAGGTTGTTGCATGCATCAATATGATTCTTTTAATTCTGAGTAGTATTCCATAGTATGGATGTACTACAATTTGTTTAACCATTTACCTGTGGAAGGAATCTGGGCTGATTTCAGTTTTGAGCTATCCCAAATAAAGCTGCTATAAATATTTGTGCACAATATTTTTCTGGAATAAATGCACAGGAGTGCAATTGCTGGGTAATGTGGGTAATACAGTGTAGCATGGTTAGTTTTGTTAGAAACTGCCAAACTGTTTTCCAGAGTAGCTGTACCACTGGACATTCCAACCACCAATGTAGGAGTGACCCAGTTTCTCCACATACTCACCAGTATTTACTGTTGTCACTATTTTTTATTTTTTGAGTTGGAGTCTCACTCTGTCACCCAGGCTGAAGTGCAATGGCATGATCTTCAGCTCACTGCAACCTCCACCTTCCAGGTTCAAGCAATTCTCCTGCCTCAGCCTCCCAATTAGCTGGGATTACAGGTGCCCGCCACCATGCCCAGCTAATTTTTGTATTTTTTTTTAGAGACGGGATTTTACCATATTGGCCAGGCTGGTCTCTTGGCCAGGCTGGTCTCAAACTCTTGACCTTGTGATCCGCCTGCCTCGGCCTCCCAAAGTGCTGGGATTACAGGCGTGAACCACCATGCCCAGCCCACTATTTCTTATATTAACCATTTTGATAAGTGCAATCCATTTAAAAACTACTTTATACATATTTTGTTAGTATTCTGGAAGGCAAAGCAGATCTGCAACATGCTAAATGATACTGTAACCTGTTAAACTCATTCTGTAATTTGTATGTAATCAGTTTTTTGACAGATAGGATCCAGACATCTAGATAGTTTTTATTTTATGTTTTATTTTTAAATTAATTTTTTTTCTTGAGACAGAATCTCTCTCTTTTGCCCAGGCTGAAGTGCAATGGCACGACCTTGCCTCATTGCAACCTCTGCCTCCTCGGTTCAAGCTATTCTCCTCTCTCAGCCTCCTGAAGTAGCTGAGACTACAGGCACATGCCAATACACCTGGCTGATTTTTGTATTTTTAGTAGAGATGGGGTTTTGCCATGTTGGCCAGGCTGCTCTTGAACTCCTGACCTCAGAAGATCCACCAGCCTCAGCCTCCCAAAGTGCTGGGATTACAGGCATAAGCCACCAAGCCCGGCCAATTTTTTTTTTTTTTGAGACAGGATCTTGCTCTGTTGCCCAGGCTGGAGTGCCGTGGTGTGACCTTGGCTCACTGCAACCTCCGCTTCCCAGTTCAAGTGATTTTCCTGCCTCAGCCTCCTGAGTAGCTGAGATTACAAGCACCAGCCACCACACCTGGCTCATTTTTTACTTTTAGTAGAGACAACAGGGTTTCACCATGTTGGCCAGACTGGTCTTGAACTCCTGACCTCAAGTGATCCACCAGCCTCAGCCTCCCAAAGTGTTGGGATTACAGGCAGTAAGCCACCATGCCCGGCCTAGATAGTTTTCAAATCAACAAAGGTGAATCTGATTTGCAACCCAGGTTATGAACCACTGGTCTCAGAAGACATAAGCTTTGAGGGAAGTGGCCACAGTCAATAATGGAAAGAGACAATGGAAGTACATAGTGGGATACTAGAGATGAACGAGGTTTCATAAACATAAACAAGGATGCTATGACCCTGGGAAATAACATTTTTTGGAAAATAATTTTTAAAACTTTTGAAAAAAAAATTTTTTTTTGAGACAGGGTTTTGCTCTGTCACCCAGCCTGGAGTGCTGTGGTGCGATCTTGGCTCACTGCAACCTCTGCCTCCCAGGTTCAAGCGATTCTCCTGCCTCAGCCTCCGGAGCAGCTGGGATTACAGGTATGAGCCACCATGCCTGGGTAATTTTTGTATTTTTAGTAAGAGATGCGGTTTCACCATGTTGGCCAGGCTGGTCTTGAACTCCTGGTCTCAAGTGATCCGCCCATCTCGGCCTCCCAAAGTGCTGGGATTACAGGCGTGAGCCACCATGCTCCACCCTGGAAATTTAAAATAGACTAATTGTAAAGAAATCTACTTGGGCAAAAAAAATTTTAATTTGAACACCGAAATAATAATGGTTCCTTAGAGCCATAAAGGGCTTATTAACAAGAAATGTATGTATTGTTAAAAGATATGTTGATCAAAGATATGTATAATTGCTCAACTCACGTAGAAAATTAAAAAATTGAAAAAGTTCAGGTAGTGACTAGTCAAGTTAATTGATTATTGAGGATATCAAAATCTCTGGGTCAGGCGCAGTGGCTCACGCCTGTAATCCCAGCACTTTGGGAGACCAAGGTGGGCGAATCAGTTGAGGTCAGGAGTTCGAGACCAGCTTGGTCAACATGGTGAAACCCCATCTCCACTAAAAACACAAAAATAAGCGGGGCGTGGTGGTGGGTGCCTGTAATCCCAGCTACTGGGGAGGCTGAGGCAGGAAAATCACTTGAACCTGTAGGGGCTGAGGTTGCAGTGAACCAAGATCAAGCCACTGCACTCCAGCCTGGGCCACAGAGCAAGACTCCATCTCAAAAAAAAAAAAATTCTGGACACATGCACTGACTTCCTCTTTTTCCGGCTGGAACCATGGACGGTGTAGAAGAGAAGAAGAAGGAGGTTCCTGCTGTGCCAGAAACCCTTATGAAGGAATTTTATAGAGCTCAATTTTATAGAGTTCAAGACCAGCCTGGCCAACGTGGTGAAACCGCATCTCTTACTAAAAATACAAAAGCACCTGAGAAGGAAGTTTGCCCAAAAGATGCCTCAAAAGGCAAGGAAGAAACTTATCTATGAAAAAGCAAAGCACTATCACAAGGAATATAGGCAGATGTACAGAACTGAAATTCAAATGGCATGGTTGGCAAGAAAAGCGGGCAACCTGTCTGTACCTGCAGAACCCAAATCGGCATTTGTCATCAGGATCAGAGGTATCAATGGTGTGAGCTCAAAGGTCCAAAAGATGTTGTAGATTCTTTGTCTTTGTCAAATCTTCAATAGAACCTTTGTGAAGTTCAACAAGGCTTCAATTAACATGCTGAGAATTGTACAGCCATATATTGCCTGGGGGTGCCCAAATCTGAAGTCAGTAAGTGAACTAATTTACAAGGGTGGTTATGACAAAATCAATAAGAAGCGAATTGCTTTGACAGACAACGCTTTGATTGATCGATCTCTTGGTAAATATGGCATCATCTACACGGAGGATCTGATTCATGAGATCTATACTGTTGGAAAACACTTCAAAAAAGCAAATAACTTCCTGTGGCCCTTCAAATTATCTTCTCCACGAGGCGGAATGAAGAAAAAGACCACCCATTTTGTAGAAGGTGGAGATGCTGGCAACAGGGAGGACCAGATCAACAGGCTTATTAGAAGAATGAACTAAGGTGTCTACCACAATCATTTTTCTAAGCTGCTTGGTTAAGAAACAGTACCTGCTCTCAAATTGAAATATAGCAAAAAAAAAAAAAAAAAAAAAAATTCTGACGACCTAGGAAAATTGTGGATTGTGTCGCTAGGGGGCACTGAACTTCTACAGAGCAATGCAGGAAGGGAAAATGTTTAAAATTCTCAGAACCCCACCCACACCTAAAACCTCTCTGCTAAAGACAAGCAACATCAATTAGAAAATTAGAGTATGTTATTTAAAAAGGAGCAAGTCTAAGAGTAAGACATTTAAGAGAAGGAGAAAGAGAAGTTCTGCCTGGTGCCTCCTCTGCCTTACTCTGATAAGAGGAAGGCAAACAGCCTGTTCCCAACAGCCCCTGCCTCTCCAGTGGGGTTCTGTCACATGCAAACAAGAATCTTGACTAATACCGGAAGCTATGTGCTACTTGGAGAACTGGTAGTAATGACATCAGGATAGCTAGTCAGAGCCAGTCAGGGCAGATTAGGTCTGAGTAGTCAAACTTGCTCACCCTCTTGTGCTCCCTACCTGGATTTATGGCATTGGGATCCACCCAGTCACTGAAGCCAGAAACCTGAGCTCCATTTTCCACTCCAGTATCTCCTATTGATAATTTCACTAGCTTTGTGACCTGGCTACCTTAGAATTTATACTGAAAAATCCTTGTGCTTCATCAGAGTAACTGCTTCCGTGCAAACTGAGTTCTAACCTTGCTGCTTTCTCCACATTTCCCAGCATCACCATTGACCGAGTCCTGGTCTCACGGGGAAATGCTATAGGCCCCTCAAGAGAATTTTTAGGACACTATCTGCAAGTCTATGAACTCAAGCTTGAGTACTGTGTATACTTATACTTATTCTTCTTGAGAGACAGGGTCTCCTTCTGTTGTCCAGGCTGGAATACAGTGGGACAATCATAGCTCACTGCAGCCTTGAACACCTGGGCTCAAGTGATCCTCCGGCCTCAGCCTCTCAGAATGCTGGGATTACAGGTGTGAGACAATGTACTGGGCTGAGTTTTGTTTGTTTGTTTCTTTTCTTTCTTTTTTTCTATCTTTCTTTCTTTTTGACATGGTCTCATTCTGTCACCCAGGCTGGATCACAGCGGTGCGATCCCAGCTCACTACAACCTCAACCTCCTGGACTCCAGTGATCCTCCCACCTCAGCCTTTTGAGTAGCCGAGATTACCACACCTAGCTAGTTTTTGTATTTTTGTAGAGATGGGGTTTTGCCATGTTGTCCAGACTGGTCTCAAACTCCTGTACTCAAGTGATCTGCCTGCCTTTGTCTCCCAAAGTGCTAGGATTACAGGCGTGAGCCACTGCATCCAGCCTATCAGTACTGTATACTTCTAAGAGAAAAAATTATTATGCTTTCAGGATTGATTACAAATTATTATACTAAAATTTTTTTTAGCATAATGCTGATTAAATATGTCCAACCCAATATCAGGTGTAAATTTCTTATGCTTATAGCTCTTATGCAACTAGAACAGCAAAAGAAACCTACATATTAAATATAAAACAAATTACAAGTAATAAAATTAAATTGACAGCATTAACTTACTATGATGGCTGATGTTTTGTTGAAACTAAGTCACCTCTCACATCATAGATTTCACAAACCTGCTTTACAGCAGGTTCTTTTGCATTGAGCAGAGCAATGACTCAATCATAAAATTCTTCTCTAATTGAATTGCACTTGTCACTTGGTTTATGCATTCTCAGTTTACAAATTTTAGATGAAAAAAATCTGAATATATAAACCTGTCATTTATTTAAAAAACATTTTTAGATATTGTGTATTTTCAAACCCAGGATACTCTATGATATGATATGGAAGAGACATTCTTCCTGTTGCTTCTACTACTACTGTGATGAATAGAGCACTGATGGCAGGACATTGGGGAAAGAGGTTATTGGCCCTTGTTTTGAGTGACTGTTAGCTCTGAGGGGACTGTGTCTGCTGAAAAACCAGTCAAGATGTTTCTGTTGAACACGCCCAGTTAAAACTCTGGCTGGTCTCAAACTCCTGGGCTAAAGTCATCCTCCAGCCTCAGCCTCCTGAGTAGCTGGGACTGACTACAGGTGTGTGCCACCATGCCTAACTAGTATTATTATTTCTTTTTTCGAGACAGAGTTTCACTCTTGTCACCCAGGCTAGAGTGCAATGGGGTGGTCTCAGCTCACTGCAACCTCTGCCTTCTGGGTTCATGTGTTTCTCCTGCCTCAGCCTCCTGAGTAGCTGGGATTACAGGCATGCACCGCCACGCCCGGCTAATTTTTGTATTTTTAGTAGAGACAGGGTTTCACCATGTTACCATGTTGGCCAGGCTGGTCTCAAACTCCTGACCTAAGGTGATCCACCTGCCTAGTCCTCCAAAAGTGCTGGGTACCCACCCCCAGACTGTATTTTCATTTCTTTCTTCCTTCCTTCCTTTCTTTCCTTTCCTTTCCTTTTCTATCCTCCATCTTCCCTCCCTCCCTCCTTCCCTCCCTCTTTCCCTCCCTCCCTCCCTCCCTCCCTCCCTTCCTTCCTTTCTTCCTTCCTTTTTCCTTTTTTTTTTTTTTTTGACGGAGTCTTGCTCTGTCACCAGGCTGGAGTGCAGTGGCGCAATCTCAACTCACCGCAGCCTCCACCTCCCGGGTTCAAGTGATTCCCCTGCCTCAGCCTCTGGAGTAGCTGGGACTACAGGCACATGCCACAATGCCCAGCTAATATTTGTTTGGATTTTAGTAGAGACAGGGTTTCACCATGTTGGCCAGGATGGTCTCGTTCTCCTGACCTTGTGATCCACCACCTTGGCCTCCCAAAGTGCTGGGATTACAAGTGTGAGTCACCGGGCCCAGCCTATTATTTCTAACTTCATAACTTCAAACAAGACAAAGAAAAGATGGAAAAAGTATTAATTTAAGTTGTGAAACTTCATTTTAAAAATCCTTATTTTAGGTTGGGCAGAATGGCTCACATCTATAATCACAGCACTTTTGGAGACCAAGGCAGGTAAATCATTTGAGGTCAGAAGTTCAAGATCAGCCTGGTCAACATGGTAAAACTGTCTCTAATAAAAATACAAAAACTTAGTGGCTCATGCCTGTAATCCCAACCCTTTGGGAGGCCAAGGCAGGTGGATCACCTGAGGTCAAGAGTTCAAGACCAGCCTGGCCAACATGGTGAAACCCCACCTCTACTAAAAATACAAAAATCAGCCAGGCGTGGTGTTGCATGCCTGTCATCCTAGCTACTCAGGCTGCTGAGGCAGGAGAATGGCTTGAACCTGGGAGGCGGAGGTTACAGTGAGCATAGATTGTGCTATTGCACTCAAGCCAAGGCGACAGAGTGAGACTTCATCTCAAAACGACAACAGCAACAAAAACGAAAATTAGCCAGGCTGGTGGTACACACCTGTAATCTCAGCTGCTTGAGAAGCTGATGCAGGAGAATGGCTTGAACCTGGGAGATGGAAGCTGCAGTGATCCCAGACAGCGCCACTCCACTCCAGCCTGAGCAACAGAGCAAGAGTCTGTTGTTTTTTTTTTTTTTTAAAAAATCTTACTTCAAGTGAAAAATTAGTAGAATTAAAGTGTATCAAAACAATACAAACATGAATGGCAGTGAAAGCTTGAAACTCTCTAGTAAAAGAGATTTGGGGTAGTAAAGGTATAGAAGAAGCACTAAGACACTTGTCTCAAAACTGTACTTCTGTAGCAAGCAACCTTTTAAAAAATTAGTTTTTAGCCTCGATTCGGTGGCTCACACCTATAATCCTAACACTTTCGGAGGCTGAGGCCAGAGCATCGCTTGAGGCCAGGAATTCAAGACCAGCCTGGACAACATAGAAAGACCCCATCTCTAATTTTAAAAATAAAAATAAATTAGTTTTGAGATATAACTTACATACAATAAAATTCAATAATTTTAAAAGTACAGCTTGCTGAGCTCTGACAAATGTTTACAGTCATATAACTACCACCACAATCATGATAAAGATCACAGAATATCCCCCATCACTCTGAAAAGTTCCCTTGTGCTTCTTTACAGCCAATCCTATACCCCACCTCTGACCCCTGCTAATCTCTGAGCTGCTTTCTGTTTTCCCTTTCTAGAATGTCATATGAATAGAATCATATAGTATTTGGATGTAAATGGAACCATTAGTATTTTCACTGCGAGGCATATACTTGCTTCTTTCACATAATGCTTTTGAGATTTGTCCATGTTCTTGCCTGTCTCCACCATCTGTTCCTTTTATCGCTCAATAGTATTCCATTGCATGGAAGCACTATGAGTTGTTCAAACAGTTGAGGGACACTTGGGTTATTTCCAATCTGACTATTATCAATAAAGTAGTTATAAACATTTGGGTCAAGATTTTTGTATGAACATATTTTTTTATTTCTTGTTAAAAATTTTTTATTATTTTTTTCTTTTTAAAAAAATCCCTAATGTGATAGTATTTTATTTTTCTTGAGTACATACCTAAAAGTAGAATTGCTAGGTCATATTGTAAGCATATGTTAAGCTTTAAAAGTGGCCAAACTGCTTTCCAAAGCAGCTGTACCATTTGCATTCATACTAACAATGTATGAGAGTTCCAGCCACTCTGCATTCTTGTCAACGTTGTCAGTCTTTATAATTTTAGCCATTCTACTGGGTGTATACAGGTATTACGTTGTAGTTTTAATTTGTATTTACCTAATGACTATTCATGTCAGGCACTTTTTCATGTACTTATTGGCCATTTATATATCCATATTGGTGAGGTGTCCAAATCTTTTGCCCATTTTAAAATTGGGTTTTTGTCTTTTTAAGTTGTAAGAGTTCCATATGTATATATTCTGGATATACCCTCTTTAGTAGGTATACCTTCTACAGATATATTCTCCCAGTCTGTGGTTTGCCTTTTTTTTTTTTTTTTTTTTTCAGGCAGGGTTCTCACTCTGTCACCCAGGCTGGAGTGCTGTGGCACAATCACGGCTCACTGCACCGTCACCTGGGCTCAAGCAATTCTCCCACCTCAGCCTCCTGGCAGCTGGGACTACAGGCATGAGTCACTACACTCAGCTAATTTTTTATTTGTTGTAGAGACAGGGTTTTACCATGTTGCCCAGACTGCTCTCAACCTCCTGAGGTCAAGCTATCCGCTGGCCTGGGCCTCCCAAAGTGCTAGGATTATAGGCATGAACCACCACGCCCGGCCAGCTTTTCATTTTCTTAACAAGTTTTTTTTTTTTTTTTGAAGAACAAATGTTTTCCACTTTGATAAGGTCCAATTTGTCAATTTTTTTCTTTTATGGTTCATGTTTTTTGTGTCTTAAGAAATCTGTGCTGAATGCAAGTTCACAAAGATCTTCTTTTATGTTTCCTACATTTTAGAGCATTAGCTCTTATTTTTAGTTTTATGACCCATTATTTATGATGTAACAGTCGAGGTTCATTTTTTGGCATATGGCTTCCAATTGTTCCAGCAATACTTGTACTTCTTATAAAGACTAAAATTTTCCCCATTGAATAACCTTGGCACCTGTGCTGAAAATTTGTTTGCCATAAATATGTAAGCCTGTAAGCATATGAAGAAATGCTGAACATCATTAGTAATTAGGGAAATGCAAATTGAAACTTCAATAAGATTCCACTTCATACCTAGACAGACAACTATAATTAAAAAAAGACAGATAATAACAAATAATGAGGATATGGAAAAATAGGAATCTCATACTTTGCTGCTGGGAATGTAAAATGGTGTAGTCACTTTGGAAAACCATCTGGCAGTTCTTCAAAATATGAACACATATTTACCATATGACCCATCAATTTCACCCCTAAGTATATACTTATTCATAGCAGCATTACTTGGAATAGCTCAAAAACAGAAACAGTCCAAATACTCATCAGCTAATGAGAAGATAAACAAATTTTCATTTAGTATATAAGCACAATGGAATATTATTCAGCCCTAAAAAGGAATGAAGTACTGATACATGCTACAACATTATCTCGAAAACATAATACTGGCCAGGCGCAGTGGCTCATGCCTATAATCCCAGCACTTTGGGAGGCCAAGGCAGGTGGATCACATGTCAAGAATTCGAGACCAGCCTGGCCAACATGGTGAAACCCTGTCTCTACTAAAAGTACAAAAATTAGCCGGGTGTGGTGGCAGCCACCTGTAATCCCAGCTACTGGAGAGGCTGAGGCAGGAGAATTACTTGAACTGGGGAAGTGGAGGTTGCAGTGAGCCAAGATTGTGCCACTGTACTCCAGCTTGAGTGACAGAGCAAGACCCCATCTCAAAAAATAAAAAATAAAAAAAAGAGTCTGTATATTCAGAAGGCATACAATTCTTATAAACACTTTTCACTGTATCATATTTATAATGTCACCTATTTGACAGTGCACTTTGTAGAAATTCTAAGTATTTAGTAGCTAAACTTAAAGAAAATCCACTCAGGCTGGGCGCGGTGGCTCATGCCTGTAATCCTAGCACTTTGGGAGGCCGAGGTGGGTGGATCACCTGAGGTCAGGAGTTCAAGACCAGCCTGGCCATCATGGTGAAACCCCATCTTAAAAAAAAAAAAAAAAAAAATCCACTCAGCCAGGTGTGGTGGCTCAAGCCTGTAATCCCAGCACTTCGGGAGGCCAAGGCTGGCAGATCATTTGAAGTCAGGGGTTTGAAACCCAGCCTGGCCAACATGGTGAAACACTATCTCTACCAAAAATACAAAAGTTAGCCAAGCATGGTGGCTGGTGCCTATAATCCCAGCTACTCAAAAGGCTGAGGCAGGAGAATTGCTTGAACCTAGGAGGCAGAGGTTGCAGTGAGCTGAGATTGTGCCACTGCACTCCAGCCTGGGGGATAGAATGAGACTCTGTCTCAAAAAAAAAAAAATCCACTCAATTTTTAGATCACTACATAGTGACAGGTTGTGTCAATATTTGTAAATCAATAGGATTTGTATTTACTTGATGACTGCACGTTCGGGATGCTTCTTTATTCACTGACTAGGATTACAGGAAAATCATGCCCCAGTAAACTTTGGGTTCAAGCATTTTTTATGGCTATGAAGAGGACTTGATGGAGGCTCTATTCAACCCCAGCTCAGACCCTTTCCTCACCAAGAGTAAGGGAATAGTAGGGGCTCTCCTCAAGTACTGGGGAGGTGGTCTGTGTTTTTCCTACATGCTCTCCTGGACCTAGATTCAATCTTGCTTCTCTGGCTGGATAGGATCCAGGTGCTACTGGTGATGGCAGCATATCTTGTTCACTCCAGCCAACATTCTACACTATTCCATAATGTCCCTCTGGCCTAGGAACTTAGTCTACGTGAACTCTAGCTCAGTGAAAGGGACAATCTTCCCCTACTGGAAATATCCCACAGGAAGAGAGTTGACTAGAAAGAAGGCCTGCCTCTGCCCAAACCCCAGACTGAGCTACAGGGTTTCTGTTGTCCCCAGCCTCTCACCTCCATAAGTCCTGCTCATGGCTGTTGAGGGGCCTGTCTTCTGACCAGTTCTGGCTGCTACCCTCTCCTGACACCAGGGTTTTTGTGTAGTAAGGATGGTATGAGGCACAACTGCTAGTCAAGACCAAGAATGTGAGTCATTGCTAAGTTTCTCAGACGTGATATCAGTATTATGGTTACACTGGAAAATGTCCTTTTTTAGCAGATGCATGCTGAAGTTTTGAGATCAAGTGTGATATGGTTTGGGTGTTCCCACCAAAATCTCATCTTGAATTCTGTGTTGTGGGAGGGATCTGGTGGGGGTAACTGAATCATGGGGGCAGGTCTTTCCCATGCTATTCTCGTGATAGTGAATGAGTCTCACGAGATCTGATAGTTCTATAAGGGGATTCTAAAATTAGATTGTGATGATGCCAGGATCCTCTCGATTTATTAAAAACCATTGACTTGTATATTTTTTTTGTGAACTTTGTAGAGAAGTAGATTTGTATACTTTAAGTGGATAAATTGTATGGCATGTGAAGTATACCTCAACAAGGCAGTTTTTAAAATCTGAAATTACGTAATTGTTGAATTTAAGTTTGTTCTGGCTGGGCATGGTGGCTTATGCCTGTAACAATACTTGGGGAGCCTGAGATGGGAGGATTACTTGAGCCCAGGAGGTTGAGGCTGCAGTGAGCCATGATCATGCCATGCACCCCAGCCTGGGCAACAGAGCGAGACCCTGTCTCAAAATAAAATAAAAGTTTTGTTCCCTAAAGTTATATTCTTGTTTCCACTAGTACTATAAGGGGGAATTTCCCTGCACAAGCTCTCTCTTTGCCTATTGCCAACCATGTAAGACATGACTTGCTCCTCCTTGCCTTCTGCCATGATTGTGAGGCCTCCCCAGCCACATGGAACTGTAAGTCCATTAAATCCTTTTCCCTGTATAAATTACCAAGTCTTGGGTATGTCTTTATCAGTAGTGTGAAAACGAACTAATACAGTAAATTGGTACCAGTAGAGTGGGGTGCTACTGAAAAGATACCTGAAAATGTGGAAGTAACTTTGGAACTGGGTAACAGGCAAAGGTTGGAACAGTTTGGAGGGCTCAGAAGACAGGAAAATGTGGAAAAGTTTGGAACTTCCTGGAGACTTGCTGAATGACTTTGATCAAAATGCTGATAATGATATGGACAATGAAATCCAGGCTGAAGTGGTCTCAGATGAAGATGAGAAACTTTTTGGGAACTGGAGTAAAGGTGACTCTTGCTATGTTTTAGCAAAGAGACTGGCAGCATTTTGCCCCTGCCTTAGAGCTTTGTGAAACTTTGAACTTGACAGAGATGATTTAGGGTATCTGGCAGAAGAAATTTCTAAGCAGCAAAGCATTCAAGAGGTGACTTGGATGCTGTTGAAGGCATTCAGTTTTAAAAGGGAAACAGAGCATAAAAGTTTGGTAAGTTTGCAGCCTGACAATGCAATAGAAAAGAAAATCCCATTTTCTGAGAAGAAATTCAAGCCAGCTGCAGAAATTTGCATAAGTAACAAGGAGTCAAACGTTAACCCCCAAGACAAGGGGGAAAACGTCTCCAGGGCATGTCAGTGGTCTTCATGGCAGCCCCTCCCATCACAGGCCCCAAGGCCTAGGAGAAAAAACTGGTTTCGTGGGTTGCACCCAGGGTCCCCCATGCTGTGTGCAGCCTAGGGACTTGGTGCCCTGTGTCCCAGTTGTTCCAGCTGTGGCTGAAAGAGGCCAACATAGAGCTTGGGCTGTGGCTTCAGGGGGTGCAAGCCCCAAGCCTTGGCAGCTTCCACATGGTGTTGAGCCTGTGAGTGCACAGAAGTCAACTTCTGTGGGGTTTGGGAACTTCTGCCTAAATTTCAGATGTATGAGAACGCCTGAATGTTCAGGCAGAAGTTTGCTGCAGGAGCAGGGTGCTCACTGAGAACCTTTGAGAACCTCTGCTAGGGCAATGTGGAAGGAAATGTGGGGTCAGAGTCCCCAGAGTCCCTACTGGGGTACCCCAGAGTGGAGTTGTGAGAAGAGGGCCACCATCCTCCAGACCCCAAAATGGTAGCACCACTGACAGCTTGCATCATTCACCTGGAAAAGCTGCAGATACTCAACACCAGCCCATGAGTAGCTGGGCGGGAGACTGTACCCTGCAAAGCCACAGGGGCAGAGCTGCCCAACACCATGGGAACCCACCTCTTCCATCAGTGTGACCTGGATGTGAGATGTGGAGTCAAAGGAGATCATTTTGGAGCTTTAAGACTTGACTGCCCCACTGGTTTCTGGACTTAGCCCCTTTGTTTTGGCCCATTTCTCCCATTTGGAATGGCTGTATTTACCCAATGCCTGTACCCTCATTGTGTCTAGGAAGTAACTAACTTGCTTTTGATTTTACAGGTTCATAAGTGGAAGGGACTTGCTTGTCTCAGATGAGACTTTGGACTGTGGATTTTTGAGTTAATGCTGAAATGAGTTAAGACGAGGAGCCTGTTGAGAAGGCATGATTGGGTTTGAAATATGAGGACATGAGATTTGGGAGGGGCTAGGGGTGGAATGATATGGTTTGGCTATCTCTACCCAAATCTCATCTTGAATTCCCATGTGTTTTGGGAGGGACCCAATGGAAGGTAATTAAATCATGGGGGCAGGTCTTTCACAGTGAATAAGTCTTACAGGATCTGATGGTTCTATAAGGGGTATTTTCCTGCAAAAGTTCTCTCTCGTTACCTGCTGCCATCCATGTAAGATGTGACTTGCTCCTCCATGCCTTCTGCCATGATTGTGAGGCCTCCCTAGCCATGTGGAACTGTAAGTTCCATTAAACCTTTTTTTCTGTATAAATTAACCAGACTCAGGTATGTCTTTATCAGCAGCATGAAAACTCACTTTCAAATAGTTCAGCAAACCACACACACACACACACACACACACACACACACACACACAAAACATATGTGCAGTGCATTACTGTTTTTCACTAATTCATTACTTGTAAATAGGAAAATTGTGGTCAAGGGAGAGCTGGTCATAGGCTGATGGCACCAAAACTACATGATTCTGCCAGAATGTGACTGATCAATCCTGAAAGTATTTTGGCTCTTGGGAAGGAGGAGTGATTGGGTGGCATTGTATCAGCCTCAGGTTTGTATATCCAGGACCACAAACTGATTGTAATTTGGAGAGGGCACATGAAATGTAAAATAATTTGGGAGACCAAGGAGGGCAGATCACCTAAGGTCAGGGATTCGAGACCAGCCTGGCCAACATGGTGAAACCCCCATTTCTACTAAAAATACAAAAAATTTAGCTGGGTGTGGTAGTGGGTGCCTGTAATTCCAGCTACTCAGGAGGCTGAGACATGAGAACCACTTGAACCCAGGAGGTGGAGGCTGCAGTGAGCCAAGATGGTGCCACTGCACTCCAGCCTGGGCAACAGAGTAAAACTGTCTTGGGAAAAAAAAAATTAGCCAGGTGTAGTGGCACACCCCTTTAATCCCAGCTACTTGGGAGGCCAAGGTACCAGTATTGCTTGAACCCGGGAGGCAGAGGTTGCAGTGAGCCAAGATTATGCCATTGCACTCCAGCCTGGTGACAGTGAGACTCTGTCTCAAAAAAAAAAAAAGAAAGAAAGAAAGAAAGAAAGAAAAAGAAAAAAATGTGAAATTCACACCTGTAATCCCATCCCTTTGGGAGGCCAAGGTGGGCATCACTTGAAATCAGGAATTTGAGACCAGCCTGGGCAACATGGCAAAACCGAGTCTCTGCTAAAAATACAATAATCAGCTGGGTGTGGTGGCTGGTGCCCATAATCCCAGCTATTCAAAAGGCTGAGGCAGAATTGCTTGAACCTAGGAGGCAGAGGTTGCAGTGAGCTCACACCACTGCACTCCAGCCTGGGTGATAGAGCAAGACTTCATCTCTAAATAAAATAAAAATAACCTGAAGAACAAGCAAAGGGTTGGGTCTGGTTCCCAGGCAATCCTGCCACTGGTTCCCTTCAGGCTTTTTTTTCTACCCATATTTTTTCATATTTTAACTTTCTGTGTCTCCTTTGATTCATTTAATATCTTATGAGTACTGTTTGTGTTGGCAGGGGAGCCTAGGACAGGCCATACCATATGCTCTGAAGTGAAAGAGGGAATCTTTACTTTCAAGCATCTTACACTCTAATAAAAATAGAAAAGCAAGTAGTTATCTCTCTGTACTCATGGGTTCCACGCTCTGTGGAGTTGACCAACTGTGGCTCAAATATATTCAGGGAAGAAAAAAACCAGAGAAAACAACTATACAATAATAAAAAATAATACAAATAAAAAAAAGAGAATACCAACTATTTATATAGCATTTCCCATTGTATTAGGTATTATAAGTAATCTAGAGATGATTTAAAGTATATGGGAGGATATGCATAGGTTATTTGCAAAATACTATTATTTTCTTTAACATAATCCTTTAAGATTCATAATCAGATCTGCAAAGATCCTTCTGCCACATGTTAAATAAATTTACTTATTAAATATAAATATTAATAAACATTATTTAATAATTATATAGCAATCTCATACATAATATTCACAATTTTTTAAATAATTAAAATTGATATTTAACAGTAATAATACAGGTTCCAGTGATTAGAAGCTTTTATCTTTGGAGGATATTTTTCAGCCTTCTACAGGTGGGGGACATTGAAAGCTTCCTTCTAAGGGGTGATCACTGAAGTTCCTATTTGTCACCTTGAGTGGCCAGTTGACTACTAGAACTAAGCTATATTCAAAATGATATCCTGGTTCTCTGTAAATTTAGGCTGGGGTGCTTTGCTTACTTACCCTGCCAGGTTAGCCACCCCCGCAGTATGTATCTGACTATTCTTGGACTTCTCAGTTATGTGAGCCAATACATTCCTTTTAAATCTGTTAAGCCAATTTGAATTTAGTTTCTGTCACCTGCAACAGGAGTCCTAAAACTGAACTTACGAAAAAGAGATCTCCACAAAATTAATAATGGTAACCGATCAGATTATCTCTTCAAAGCTTTGAATATAGGCCAAGTATAGTGGCTAACACCTGTAATCCCAGCACTTTGGGAGGCTAAGGCAGGAGGGTCACTTGAGGCCAGGAGTTTGAGATCAGTCTGGCCAACACAGCAAGGTTCATCTCTATAAAAGAATTAAATTAAAATTTATCATACAAAGACTGCACAGAAAAAAAAAGAAAAAACTTTAAAAAACTTTTGACTCTAAGAGTAGGCAGTATGAGTGAAAGTTGAAAGAACATGCAGAGAAGACAGCAATCCAGGCCTCAATGGAAAGAACCTAACTCTTGACACCCTATCTAAGCCTCTATTCCCTTTTCTACCTTCTGCTTAGCCAGAATTTCTGCTTATTAACTGCAATTTATTCTCACTCCACCAGCATCATGGCCTGGATTGCTGCATAATATACTAAACTGATTTGACCCTGGAACCCTTTTTGTTAGAAACACAGCAAAAGGTAGCTGCCAGCAAAGCAATTTGGGCTTTACAGAGAACAAGCAAGAACAGGTTTCCTCTTCCAACTTGATAATGCTCCTCATGGCAACCTGGGATCAGAAATAACTAATGTTATTTATATATTTATTCATTTTGAGATGGAGTCTTGCTCTGTTGCCCAGGCTGGAGTGCAGTGGAGTGATCGTGGCTCACTGCAAACTCCACCTTCTGGTTTCAAGCGATTCTCCTGCCTTAGCCTCCCAAGTAGCTCAGATTACAGGTGTGCGCTACCACGCCTGGCTAACTTTTGTATTTTTAGTAGAGACGGGCTTTTGCCATATTGGCCAGTCTGGTCTCAAACTCCTGACCTTAGGTGATCTGCCCGGATCGGCCTCTCAGAGTGCTGAGATTATAGGCATAAGCCACCGTGCCTGGCCAGAAATAACTAATGTTATAACTAAGGTGGTGACCGATCTGGACCAGGATGTGGTCTTCCCTAAAGCAGCTTGACAAAATAAGCAGTTCCTTTCCAGACAAGTAATTAATTGTGCTTGCAATTTTCCTGGATCTTCAAGTTACTTAACATGCTAAGTATGGCACTAAAATAGGAGAAATCACTTCATTGTGATTTCTATGGCACTAAATGAGGAGAAATCACTTCATTGATCTGGAACAAGAAATGAAATATATGTAAAATGGCTGGTACTCGGTACACAATCAATAGTCATTCTCTTCCTCCAACCTTTAATATATCATTTACTCTACAAAGTATTATCCAATTATCTTTTGTTCAAATATCTTAAAAATGTGTACAGTAGAATGGTATGATTTTACATATAACAAACAGCTTAAATAAAGAACCAGGACCTTTTTTAGATCTAAAAAACAGTTTTGCCACAGTTCTTCGAATGTTTTTATTGGATTTAAAATTCCTTTAAGGGATATACAGATACACAACTAGTTTGATCAGCTACTAATATATTTTGGTGTCCCTTTATTTTTGTACCCAAGAGCCAGTTCACTTTTTCTCCATGTTCAATATTTAGCTTTGGTAAAATTTTGCCATGTTCTTCCTCATCTGTCACTGAAGTATTAGTATTTCCACCCTGCTTGGTGCAAACTCCTTTTTTAGGTTTCTTCCTGTGGGTACGTTTTGTAGGACTCTTCTGTTTTTTCTCAATTTCACTGCTTGCATCCCACAACATTATCTTCCCATCATTCCCTCCAGTAAGCAGCAAATAGGATTCTGGCAGAAAGCAGACCTGGGAAACCCCTAAAGTATGGCCCTTAAATCCCAGTTCCTGTTCACACTTAACTCCCATCACCCGAAAGATTCGAACCTTACCATCTTCTGCACCACAACTAAAAATATTGCCACACGATGCCACAGAGATCGAGTGGGCTAGAGCAGGGTTTAAGAGCTGCCCAGGTGATTGTGGGCCTTCCATTTCTTCTGTTTCATCCTCCTGTAAATTTGTAATCCAGAGAGGTCGGGCTTTTTGAAGACTCCACAGCATCACCTTTACATGAGAAGAAATTACACAGTCATACAGAATGCTAGCCAATTTGCTCAACTGTCATGCTTATTCAGCTTCTAATAAAATAATTAAAGTAGTCTGAGAATAAACAGTATGATACATTCCCAGCAGTATTTAAAAAAAACCAGACGCTACCATAACATGCCAGTGGAATGCTACCCTGGGACTAAAACTAGAGGGCAGTAAGGCAGAATTTACAAAACAAGATCCTGCATAACCTTTTTTTTTTTTTTTTTTTTTTTTTTGAGACAGAGTCTCGCTGTTGCCCAGGCTGGAGTGCAATCTCACTGCAATCTCTGCCTGCCGGGTTCCAGTGATTCTCCTGCCTTAGCCTCCTGAGTAGCTGCGACTGCAAGTACATGTCACCATGCCCGGCTAATTTTCTGCATTTTTTTTTTTTTAGTAGAGATGGGGTTTCACCATGTTAGCCAGGATAGTCTTGATCTCCTGACCTCGTGATCTGCCCGCCTTGGCCTCCCAAAGTGCTGGGATTACAGGCGTGAGCCACCACGCCTGGCTGATCCTGAATACTTGTTTATTAATAAATCCTATTAAAGTATAATTGTTAAGCAACTGCCAGTTTCTAAAGGTTTTTCTGCTCTCATCTCTTCAAGTAAAACTAAAGATAATGAAATTTGCTAGTCTATGCTGGTTATAGGTAACAAGACCTATCGACTAAACAAACTCAATCTGGAATATCACTGAAATAATTTCTATCTGGAATGCCTTTCTTTTCCCATTACCCAATTACCTAGGGGCTTAAGCTCAGTCCTGGTGCCTCCAAGAAGGCTTTCCTATTTCATCCCACTTCTCTTTCTTGTATTTAGTTTCTAGTCTATTAATGGACATATTCTACTAGTGTATCAGTTTCTTGAGACTTAATTAGTCTTTGCTAATGCCTAGCATAATGCGCACGAGAGAGTAGAAATTCCAAATGTGTCTATTGATTAATATGACATCCTGGTATTATATTTGGCTTTTCGTTGTTGTTCCTGACCTGTTTTTTTTTTTAAATAGCTTTGTGAATGGGTTTTACATTATAATCTAGTGATTCATTCTTTTCCTGTATCAACCATTTTGCAAAGAAAAATATTCTTATACTTTCAAAGAGAACAGATAGCTTTCTTTTACCCTGTAGCTTACCATCATCCCTGAATTATGACTCATAATTTTAATGGACACTGGAAATAGTATGATCTTGTTTAGACAGTGAAAAGCACAGATCTGAATTGGCAAGATTGCCATTGCTGACGCTATTAAGAATTTGGTTTCCTATTCGAGGTAACTTCCCTTATGATTATTCCCATTGGCCTATTTTCAAAAGCAGTGACATCTAGTAACACTTATAGTCTGCTTCTCTTAGGAAAAGCACTGAAAATCTCTTTGGATTGGGTTTATAACATTATACTATGTGACTAACAATCACTATTTAGGTGAAGCTAAAGTACTAACAAATTGAAATAAGCTAAAGTAAAATAAATATTAGAAAATATCACACGAAGGAGTGCTGAAACTTGATGTGAAAATAGTTTTTTTCTTTTTTTTGAAATAGGGTCTTACTTTGTCATCCAGGCTGGAGTGCAGTGGCACAACCATGGCTCACTGCAGCCTTCACCTCTTGAGTTCAAGTGATCCTTCTACCTCAGCCTTTGGACTACAGGCGCATGCTACCACACCCGGCTAATTTTTTGTATTTTTTTGTAGAGATGGGGTTTTTGTTATGTTGCCTAGGCTGGTCTCCAATTGCTGGGCTCAAGTGATCCACTCACCTCAGCCTCCCAAAGTGATGGGATTATAGCCATGAGCGACAGTGCCCAAAAATAGTTTCTATTAAAAAATCTAAACACAAGGAAAATGGACATTCTAGAATCTGCTAACTTCACTGTATTGGCAGATAGCCCCAGTTCTTTCTCACACAGTCCTTATGTATGGATTGTATTTTCTGTCCTCCTAAGACATTCAAACACGGACTGCACCCAAAGTGTTTTCAACAGCTGAAACACTTTTGTATTTGACTTAAATCATCTAAATGTGTTACTAGACATCCCAGAGTCTACCAATTCTAGAATCATTTTCATGTGTTGAGGATTCCAGATTGTTCCTGTCTAGACATTCCCTTTATGCTTCTTTACTTTTCCAAACTGCCCAAGACTCCAAGGTGTTTCACACTTAACTTCTCAACCAGCTGTTCAAGCAGTTATCATCCTAAGCAAGAGACCTAGAGATATTGAAAGAAAAGAATGAAAGAGTTTGGGGCGTATGGTCCTGTAAAACACTGAAGGGAGAAAAAGTGGGGAACTAGCAAATGTTCAGAAGTGAATGTAATCATAGCAAAGTGACCTTTCAAGAAAAAGAAATTCCCCTTACAAAAAAATTTATTTCCACATAAAAGACTCATCTTCAAGATAAAGAGCCTTTTCAGGCCAGGTGCAGTGGCTCATGCCTATAATTCCAGCACTTTGGGAGGCCAAACAGAATGATTGCTTGAGCCCAGGAGTTTGAGACCAGCCTGGGCAACATAGGGAGCCCTTCTCTCTACCAAAAATAAAAAAAATTAGCTGGGTATGGTGGCTTGTGTCTGTAGTCCCAGCTACTCAGAAGGATGAGGTGGGAGGATCACTTGAGGGAGTGCAAGGCTGCAATGAGTTATAATTGTACCACTGTGCTCCAGCCTGGATGACAAAGGCCCTGTCTCAAAAACAAACAAATGAAAGAGCCTTCTCCAATCCAGATCTGTAAGCAGTGGTATTTTCATCTTACAAATTCCAGAAAGAAAAACAAACCTTTGAAACATTTGTTTTCGGATGCAGAAAGGGGCAGGGAAAGTCAATCAACATGTACACTACAGAAATATGACAGTTTAAATTTTCTAAGTCTTTCAAGAGAAAAAAACTATAGTTGAGTAGTAGGTACACAGGTATTTAATTTTTTTCTTTTTTTATTTTTATTTTTTTATTTTATTTATTTTTTTTGAGACAGGGTCTCACTGTTCCCAGGCTGGAGTCAGTGGCACAATCTTGACTCACCACAACCTCAACCTCTCGGGCTCAAGCAATCCTCCCATATTAACCCCCCAAGCAGCTGGGACTACAGGCACTCACTACATGCCTGGCCAATTTTTGTATCTTTTGTAGAGACGGGGTTTCACTATGTTGCCCAGGCTGGTCTCAAACTCCTGAGTTCAAGCGATCCACCTGCCATGGCCTCCCAAAGTGCAAGGATTACAGGCATGAGCCACTGCGCCTGGCCTAATGTTATTCTTTATACTTCACCTATGTAAATATTATTTTGTACCTATTAAATAAAAAATTAAGCAGTCTCAAGTGTCTTAATGAACCATACTTTGCTTTTAAGGTCCCTGCCTCTTTGAATGCACTTTTCCTATTTTATTTTTTTGAGAGAGGGTCTCACTTTGTCACCCAAACTAAAATGCAGTGGCGAGATCACGGCTCACTATAGCCTCGACCTCCCTGGGCTCCGGTGATCCTCCCACCTCAACTTCTCAAGTAGCTGGGACTATAGGTGCATGCTATACACCTGGCTAATTTTTGTATTTTTTTTTTTGTAGAGATAGGGTTTTGCCACGTTGCCCAGGCTGGTCTCGAACTCCTGGGCTCAATCGATCTGCCTGCCTTGGCCTCCCAGAGTGCTGGGATCACAGGTATGAGACCTCAGGCACGTAAGCTACTATGCCTGACCTTGCCTAATTATTTTAACCTAAGTCAAAAGAAATACTTTTATAATTATTGTTACATAAGAACAAAGATAGGTATATTGAACATGGTAATGATTCAACTCCTGCTTCGAGATAAAATGTTTTCTCAGAGAGAAGTAACTCAAAACAGTCAGAACTCCCTTCCACTATTATTATACCTATATTATTGGGCTGCCCCATAAACTGGCTATCCTTAAAGTTTAGCATAATACTGGATGAACAGGTTTTAGGAAGAAAACTGTGGAAAAACTTAGAGTTTCAACTTCAGTTAAGGAAGTAATTTCTTAAAAGCATGGTTGTAAGGCTGTTACATCACAATCCAGTGTAGAAACAAATCTATCATGAACCTTTAGCAATTTTACGAAGCAAATCAAAATAAAAAATTACCTGAGCCTTCCTTTTTCAAAATACTTGTTTCCTAGGCTGTTCACTATCAAGTGCCTGCCACTAAAACGTCTTACCTGGAATTGGAGGCAGGACAGTACATTCTGAATGCCCATTCCTTACCTAATCTGAAAAGTACATATCACTTTTGCATACCTAATTGTCTATTGCCATGCCTAGTGGTTAATTAATGAGCCACTGATGGAAAACTGGTATAGCTGAAGGATGACAGAATGACTACTCTAAGACACACTGTATAATCTGCCTACTTAAAACATATCCACTGGTTGTATAGGTGTTTCTTTACAACCACAAGGGCAGATTATCACAACTAGGGTGGAGAATGTAGGAGATTTATAAAGGGCTTGGTCAAAACCTAGGAATGGAAAAGGAATTTAGAGGTTGTAGGGTCACTATGCCCCATACACATAGAGCGAATTTCAACCGAGGCACTATAGATGTTTTTTGGGGGACAATTCTTTATTATTTGGAGACTGTCCCAGCACTGCAGGACACCCACTGATTATGCCTACTGAATATCAGTAGCTTGCAGGAGAGGGGAACAGCATTGTGACAACAAAAACAGTCTCATCATTCTTCAATTATAAGGGGTATACAGGGTTGAGGAGGGAGAGGTAAAGACCACTAGCCAAGAGGGTGGAAGTCAAATGCTATTAAGAAGAATGTGGAATCTTAGAAGATACTGTATGTAACTGAGAACAGAGATTAAATACCTAAACAGTGCTGGACACATAGGTCATTAACAATGGTTCTCTTTCTAAAAGCCACCTGATCCCAAACTAAGAAACTTTTCTATCACATTACTGATGATACTCTGCTTGAATACCTGTCATAGTAGAGAAAAAACATTCTCGGAGCCAGAGAGATTGAGGTCTGCATCCCAGTCAGGAAGCCAGGTAGAAACTTAACATGAATTTCAGTTTCCTTATTTATATATATATATTATATATATATTATATATATTAAATAATATATATATTATATATTAAATAATATATATATTCCATATACATTAGATATAATATATATTATATATACACACATATATATACATATATATACATATGTATATATGTATATTATATATGTAATATATTATATATATTACATATATAATATATATATATACATATATATAATAACTCGGATGGTGTGATTAGAATTAAAACTAATATATACAAAGCACGGACAAGAACTAAGTGTTCAACAGACAGAAATCATGATGATTCTCACTCCAGTGATGAGATTTGCTCTCTTAAGAGGAAGCACATCCTGCCATGGGAACGTTCAAGTTATTTGAAACTTTTTCATTAAGCCTACTGCTTTCCCATGATTTCTCTTATGAAGACCAGCATATTCCACTTTTTCCCCCTCAAGAAAACTAAGAACTAAACACCTCCAGTTCTCTACATGACGGGATTTCTAGATATAGCTACTTTCCTGATGGACTTCCTCTGGATTTGGACTAATTTGTGATGCTCCTTTCTTTTTCTTCTTTTTTTTGAGACAGAGTCTCACTCTGTCGCCCAAGCTGGAGTGCAGTGGCGTGATCTCAGCTCATTGCAACCTTTGCCTCGCAGGTTCAAGCGATTCTCCTGCCTCAGCCTCCCGAATAGCTAGGATTACAGGCACTCACCACCACAACCAGCTAATTTTTGTATTTTTAGTAGAGATGGGGTTTCACCATGTTGGCCAGGCTGGTCTCGAACTCCTGACCTTAGGTGATCCGCCCACCTCAGCCCCCACAAAGTGCTACGATTACAGGCATGAGCCACTGTGCCTGGTTGTGATGCTCCTTTCAAAACTCAGCATTGAATACAGTGCTCTGATCCTGATCACCAATCTACAATATTTCAGTTAAAGTAGAACTTTAAAGTAAAAACAGACCCAGTCCCTCTAACTTTTTGTTTAAACAGATTACAGAGAATGGGGGGACCAACTCTGCCTTTAGTACTCACTGTTGTTAGTTTAAACAGATGTTTACAATCAAATATTTGAATTTTCAGGTTTTAGGAATATCTTATAGTATAGGGAGAGGAGGTCTAAAGAAGTAACGATTACTTTGTGAATAAAATCTATTAGGTTTTGTCAGTCTAGCATTAAGTGTAGAAATAAGGCTTATCATTCATAAATGGATAACATATGTTAGTAGAAAACAGAAAGAGCAAAGATATTTGGTGTGATCAATAATTTGATTATGTTAAGAAATCCCATTTAGAAATTACCCAAGTACTCTCTGCAAAAGCATCACCTGCATATCCAGTCCACATGATACCAGGCTCCGAGGCCTCTGAGGTCGAAAAGCCACAGAGGAGCAGATATTGGAATGTCTCTTCAAGGATCTGCTAACTTTCTTGTTTTCCAAGTCTAGGATTTTGATTGCCCCAGAGTCATCAGCAGAAGCCAGCAGGTTTTCAGTTTGATTCAATGAAAGACAATTGATTTCTTCTTCATTCACATGAAAATGTTCCAAGGAACTTTTGAGGGACCTGACATCCAGTATACTAATAGTTTCTCCATGTGAGGCATAGAGCTTGGTGGGGCAGGAGGGAGAAAATAAGACACTGGTAACATCATCAGCCCCTGGGAACCGCGTGTGTCCTAATGGAGTTCCATCTTCACCCCAAGCTGTGAGATCTCCACCCTCTGCTCCGGAAGCCACTAGCCCTTCTTTACTTGCATTCAGGCAGAGGATAGGAGAAGAATGTCCACCAGTCCACTTCACTGCCATAATGGTCCAGAAGACTCTGTGAAGTTGGGGAAAACAACTATCATCTCATGTTTTATACATCAACTTCATGGTAGGAGACAGATGTAATAAACAACAGTTCATTTAAATGTTTTAAAAAGACATCGTAAAAAACCTCAGTTAATTTTAAAGGACACTTAAAGATCAAATCTCCAAAAGCCTAGTTGAACACAGGGTTGTATCCTGGCTGGCAAATGCTTCAGTGGGCTTCCTTTGCCATTGGGGATCCAGGTAAGGCGGGTCCCCCAGTCTGTGATATGGGACCCATAGAAGAATAAACACTAAATATATTTATTTTAAATTAGGAAAAATTCTTTTAAAGAGAGGGCTGTACAATCATCAGGTTATACCTCTTACTTGAATAATGTTTTAGAAGGTGAGCTCTGTAGATAGGCTCTCCAGGTTTGTAGCTGCTAGGTGACTGGGCAAATTACTGAACCTGTCATTCACTTTTCTTCTCCATAAAATGAGGACAGTAATAACACTCATTTCACAGGATCATAATATATGTAAGCCACACATAATGGTGTCTGGTACATAACGAATACTCAACAAGTATTCCTATTGTTACTTTTCTATTTTTATTAGGCTGGTCCAAAGTGGCATCATATATACTGCACTACTACTCTCAAAGTGTGGTTCCCCAAACTAGCACCATCAGCATCATCTAGGAACTTGTCAGAAATGCAAATTGTCAGACCCAATCCTAGATCTACTGAATCTGAAACTCTGGGGGTGGGACCAAGCAATGTGTTTTAGTAAGTCCTCCAGGTAATCCTGATGTACAGTGGAACTGCAGAATCTATGTAACTTGAATAACCATCTGGGGAACTGGTGAAAATGGCAGACCCTTGGGTCTCAACACCAGAGATTTATTCATCAGGTTATTAATTTTATTCTCAAGACAACCCTTTTGATTGATATTATTCCATTTTAGGGATAATAAAACTGAGTCTCAGAAATGTTAAATAATTTTCCCAAGTTCACTGGACTCAGGATTTGTAAGGGATCCCAAATGTTTTGTTTTTGTTTTGAGAGAGGGTTTTGCTCTGTCACCCAGGCTGGAATGCAGTGGCACAATCCTGGTTCACTGCAGCCTTGACCTCCCAAGCCTATGCAATCCTCCCACCTCAGTCTCCTGAGTAGCTCAGACCACTTGTGTGCACCACCATGCCTGGCTAATTTTTATTTTATTTTATATTTTTTTGCAGAGTTGGGGTCTCCCTATGTTACCCAAGCTCCAAATATTTAAATAACGAAGGTCCTTTCTAACAACTCCACCTGACAACAGTTTTACTTGTTATTATTCTTTGCAGAAACAGAAAATGATCAAAAGTTACTAGTAAGTCATCAGTGCTTTAAAATGTACTAACATATGTTTAATCATATTATCATCTATCTATACTTACACAACAGTGCAAAATTTAGATTTCTGATCCTCTAGGAATCTCAGATATACACACACTGGAATTGCCTCATAATACCACCCTGCCTTGCCTGCCTGCTGGTTAAGGCAAAAAGGAAATCAGGGGAATTTATACAACTCTAATATTGGTCAAGAGAAAAGGAAGCAAACAAATGTATCTGGACAAATTTAATTTTTCATTTCATAAGCCAAGGGAGAATTTACCGAGTGCCACACTGCCAGAGTTGCTGTACTATTTTCAGATAAGATACTTGAATTTAGCCCAATGGTACAGAGATAAATTTCCTTATTTGGAAAAATCATTTAAAATAATCTGGCAATCTGCCTAAAGTTTCCATTCCCAACACAAAGCTGCTGCTTCTTTTTTTTTGAGATGGAGTCTTGCTCTGTTGCCCAGGTTGGAGTGCAATGGCACAATCTCAGCTCACTGCAACCTCTGCTTCCTACGTTCAAACAATTCTACTGCCTCAGCCTCCCAAGTAGCTGAGATTACAGATGCCCGCCCCACGCCTGGCTAATTTTTGTATTTTTAATAGAGACAAGGTTTCAACATGTTGGCCAGGCTGGTCTTGAACTTTTGACCTTAAGTGATCCACCCCCCTCAGCCTCCCAAAGTGCTAGGATTACAGGCATGAGCCACTTCGCCCAGTGTCCTCCTACTTTTAACCACACATACAATCACTAATTAGACTGCAAAAAAATCACTGATCTATTAAGGTAACAGAAACGTAGTCACAAAATCAAATACAGAAATGTTCATAAAAATACAAAATGGAAAAAAGACAAAATTGAACTTTATTTTCAAGCAGAAGCACTCAATTAATATATAGAGGAAATGAATTAGAGACTGAAGCAATAATATTTAAAGGAGAAGATTGGAGAGGAAATGACTCAGAGGGAGGTAAAAATAGGGAACCCTGGTGGTTTGACTTTTGCTGACAAGTACTGAAACAGCAGCAGGTAAATAATTTTCTGCCATAACAAAGACTGTTGCCAAAAGTTCCAGATAAACCAAGATTTTAAACAAAGGGACTGATATTATTTAGGCTTAGGAACTGTAATACTGCCTTATGATAAAGATGCTATCCTGCAAATTTGAATTGAGTATTGAAAAGTCAATTTAAGTTACAAATAATTGTGTTTAACAATTTCAGTTTCTTTTCTTTTCTTTTCTTCTTTTTTTTTTTTTTTTGAGACAGGGTCTTGCTCTGTTACCTGGGCCTTAACTGCCCCAGGCTCAAGTGATCCTCCTGCCTTAGCCTCCTGAATAGCTGGGACTACAGGCTCTCACCACCAAACCCAGATAATATTTTTGTATTTTTTTGTAGAGATGAGGTTTCCCCACGTTGCCCAGGCTGCTCTTTAACTCACCTCAAGCGATCCTCCCACCTCAGCCTCCCAAGGTCTGGGATCACAGGTATAAGCCACCGCACCAAGCCAATGCTTTCAAATCTTTAGAATGTTGATCACTTCTTTACCAAGTTAGAGTTTTAATTGTGCTATGATGAATCAACTTTAAAGTCAGGAAATCTATACTGCAGAGCTTTAATATTTGCTGATATTTGTGTGCATACAGGTTTTGGATCCTAGCTGGGATTTCAGGTTTTCTCTAAAACAAGAATGAGGCAGGGTTTCTAGTGCTTCTATTTCTCCATTACAAATCTACACACAGGAGAGCCAAATAAATGCTGACTGACAGACAAAAGTTTTAGCAGGTTTTCTTCCTAATTTTTTTCTAGAAAAGATTAACGCAGTTTTCAAGGTTCATTTGGTTAAGTTTCACTCCAAAGTGTGAGAAATTAGGCAATAAATGAATTTTGTCCTTAAAGGGATTATTATAAAGAATATATTTCCTATCAATTTTTCCATAATGGAATCAGTAGTAACTCTTGTTCTATTAGTCTCATAAGACCTAAGAACAGTTCTACCTTATTAAACTTTACGCACTAAACTCCTACTCTCTAAATTACACAGATAATATTTAATGGTCATCTATCTAGTCTGAAAAATAAAAATAAATATTACTGGAAATGTTTAAAAAAAAAAAAAAAAAGGGAAGGAGGCTGGGTGTAGTGGCTCATGCCTGTAATTCCAGCACTTTGGGAGGCTGAGGTGGGCGGATCACTTGAGGTCAGGAGTTCAAGATCAGCTTGGCCAAGATGGAGAAAGCCTGTCTCTACTAAAAATACAAAAGTTAGCTGGGCATGGTGACAACTGTCTGTAATGCCAGCTACTTAGGAGGCTGAGGCAGGAGAATCGCTTGAACCTGGGAGGTGGAGGTTGTAGTGGTGAGCCAAGATGGCACCACTGTACTCTAGCCTGGGAAATTGTTTGGCTGTGTCTCACACACAAACAAACATTAAAAAAAAAAAAAAAAAAACGAGGGGGAAAGTTTGGAAAGCTCCAGAAATCCATATGCTCTGTGACTATTAATTTTAGTCAATCAAGATTTATCATGCAAAGTATTGATCAGTGATTCAACTAGAGCCTCCAAAATTGTTTAGTCTATAAAATTAAAATGATTTGTTATTATTTGAAACACAACCAAAGACCACTATCTAAAAGTTAAACAATCAGATTGCTGTAATAGAAGGGTAATGGGGACTGGCATGGTGGCTCAAGCCTGTAATCCCAGCACTTTGGGTGGCCAAGGGGGGCGGATGACAAGGTCAGGAGTTTAAGATCAGCCTGGCCAATATGGTGAAACCCCATCTCTACTAAAAATAAAAATAAAAATAAAAATAAATTAGCCAGGCAAGATGATGGGTGCCTGTGATCCCAACTACTAGGGAGGCTGAGGCAGGAGAATCACTTGAACTCGGGAGGCAGAGGTTGCAGTGAGTCAAGATAGCCCCAGCCTGGGCAACAGAATAAGACTCCATCTCCAAAAAAAAAAAAAAAAAAAAGAAAAAAAGAGTACTAGGAAAAGATGCAATTAAAGTTGGGTTAAATCAAAACAATTTTTCAGAAATGAGTTGACAAGCAACGGTTTGTTTTTCTGACTGCAACTGGAAAGCCTGACAGAAATAGTTAAGTGTCACCATCCCCTCATTGATCTAAGTCAACAAGCTTCTCTTTTCCTATGTAGTTGCCTAAAGCCTCAAGCACAGCAATTAATCATATACTACTGTAAATTACTTTAATTAGATTATAGATTCCTTCCTTCTAATACCTAATGAAATCATAGAGTGGGTGAGGGAAAGGTGATTTTTATGTTATTTTATTTTACTTTATTTGACAGGGTCTCCCTCTGCTACCCATACCGGAGTGCAGTGGCCCAATCTCTGCTCACTGCAACCTCCACCTTCTGGACTCAAGTGATCCTCCCACCTCAGTCTCCCAAGTAGTTTGGATTACAGGCATGCACCACCACACCCAGCTAATTATTGTATTTTTTTGTAGAGACAGGATTTCACCATGTTGCCCAAGCTGGTCTCCAACTCCTGAGCTCAAGCAATCCACCCACCTCAGGCTCCCAAAGTGCTGGGATTACAGGCATGAGCTACCATGCCCCGCCAGGTGAGTTATTTTGAGAGCATTTTTTTTTTTTTGAGGTGGAGTTTCGCTCTTGTCCCCATCTCGGCTCACTGCAACCTCCGCCTCCTGGGTTCAAGCAATTTTCATGCCTCAGCCTCCTGAGTAGCTGGGATTACAGGTGCATGCAACCACACCCAGCTGATTTTTGTATTTTTAGTAGAGATGGGGTTTCACCACATTGGCCAGGCTGGTCTCGACCTCCTGACCTCAGGTGATCCACCTGCCTCAGCCTCCCAAAGTGTTGGGATTACAAGCATGAGCCCCGCACCCAGCTGAGGGCATTTTTTAAAAGAGTGAAGTGCCACAGTTGGCAGTTCTCATCCGCCAGAGGACAGAATGAGAGTACTAAACATGGGGAAGGGACTTGGTGGGGTGGGTGATGAGCAGGTGAAAGATTTGTAAAAAAGAAAAGGAGGGGCTGAGAAGGGTAATCTTTTACTTTGAAATTCTACCTAGGCCACTTAGGAGATGATCTCCCATTGAAAGTCACCTTAGTGACTTGACTAGATTAGCACCAGAACAACATGGGATACTTCAAAGGCTCTACCTCAGCTGTACTGTGGCAGACAAGATAAAGGCCAGTCTTTAAAAACTAAATGATCTCTACTTTAAACACTCTGCACCAGTCATACCACCACTGTCCTTTCAACTGTCTGTGCCTTTAAGGCTGTTCATTCTGTCTAGTTCGTTATCCCTTTCTCAGACCGATCAACTCTGATTATCCTTGAAGACCTACAAGAAATTAGTGAGGCTGGGCGAAGTAGCTCATGCCTGTAATCCCAGCACTTTGAGAGGCTGAGGAAGACAGATCACAAGGTCAGGAGATTGAGACCATCCTGGCTAACACCGTGAAACCCTGTCTCTACTAAAACTACAAAAAATTAGCCGTGCGTGGTGGTGTGCACCTGTAGTCCCAGCTACTTGGGAGGCTGA
This sequence comes from Cacajao melanocephalus, assembly GCA_963573385.1. Classification (NCBI taxonomy): domain Eukaryota; kingdom Metazoa; phylum Chordata; class Mammalia; order Primates; family Pitheciidae; genus Cacajao; species Cacajao melanocephalus. Next base: position 76,051 of record CAUYLG010039168.1, on the reverse strand, counting down.
GGTAGGAGAATCGCTTGAACCCGGGAGGCGGAGGTTGCAGTGTGCCCGTGCCACTGCACTCCAGCCTGGGCGACAGAGTGAAACTCCTCCGTCTCATAAAAAAAAAGAAAGAAATAAATTAGTGACAATCACCATCATCATAGTCAGCACAGGTCAACTTTTCTTTACAGGTTTGGAGTTTCTAAAGTTGGTCTTGATGTGGAGAAGCTGGATAGCAACCAAAATGATTCAAGGGCTGTGGCACTGGCATTAGCAAGAGTGAAAAGAATTAGGGTTACTGGACTTGGTGAAAAAGACATTATGAGGAGAAGGGACAGGAAAGTAACAATCAAACACCATGTATCTGAGAGTAGGGAAGGTAGCTGACGTTCCCTTGCTTTTACTAGAGACCAAGAAATGGACTATACATAGCAAGAAGCTTCAGAAAAGATTTATGAAGGTTCCAAAACACTGGAGTTGACTAAGGGAGTCTGTGAACCCTATTATTATAATTACTTACCTCATGGAGTTGTTTTGAGAATTACATATATAAAAATCTGCGTAAATGACCTAGTATAGTGCCTGGTTCACACCGTGGCTCAAATGATGGTTATTATTATTCTCTCACTAAGCATTCTTTAAAGGCTGTCGGAAGACTTTTGGGGCTACCTAGGAAATCGTAGTATAATCAAATAATGCTAAAATTCGTGTGTGTGTGTGTGTGTGTGTGTGTGTGTGAGAGAGAGAGAGAGAAAGAGAGAGAGAGAGGTGGGGAGAGAGAGAGACAGACGCTCACTCTGCCGCCCAGGCTGGAGCAAAGCGGTGCGATTATGTTTCACCGCAGCCTCGACCTCCCGGGCTCAGCCTCCCAAGTAGCTGGGACTAAAGGCGCACGCCACTACCCTCGGCTAATTTTTCTATTTTTTGTAGCGACACGGTCTCGCTATGTTGCATGCTGGGATGCTGAAATTCTTTCCCTTCCAAGAATCCATCTATAATTATAGCCTCCACGTCATTCTCCCTATTGGAATGTTTAATTGACTAAAACAACATTGCCTCAATCTGCTTACTAAACGGTGGATCTAGCAAAGACCACATCTTGTCCAAAAGACAGCAGGACTTAATTAGCACTCAAATGGCACTTGAAGGTTTAGGCGCGGGGGTGTTCAGATGCAGCCACTTTACTTTCCGAAGACACACTGGGATAGACGTTCGGCTAAGTATTGATACTTAGGGAGAACAAGAGCGCCTGACCAGGTAAAGACGGCCTCAGCTGCCCAAGCTACACAAAAAGGTGAGGGAGCTAGGAAGTGGCTAGCAAGGAAAAAGTTTCATGCGTTGAGTCGGGGGTCTGAAGCAAGCACCTAACTGACACAGAGAAACGTCACAGGAAAGGGGGCCCAGGAGAGCAGACGCGGAGCCATCAGACCAGTAAGAGGAAAACGCACTACAAAACAGCATCGAAGCCACCGGCGCCAGCCTCATACCTGAGCTTCCCGCTCCTCTCCTCGGCGCCTAGTGATGACCTCACCCGCCGGCGCCCAATCCCGTCGAGCGTAGGGCGTGAGGCGGTGCAGCCAAACAGTCACATCCGGGGCTGAGAGGAACCTCGAACTAGCTGGGCGTGCGCCCTTGCTTCGTGCCCTCAACCCGCATGGCGGAGCCGCGGGCGCGTCGCGGAGAGGCCGGGCTGGTCGGGCGGTTTCGGCGCCCGCGCTGAGCCGCGGGGGAGGGGCGGAGGACGCCCGTGCAGCCGGTGCGTCTGCCCTCAGTGAGGCGGGGCGCGTGGCGGACGCCCCCGGGCAGGGGCGGGAGTGGTGAAGGCGCCGGCGGTTGGCACTGAAAGGGGCGGTGAGCGAGCCGCTCTGGTCTCCGGGAGAGGCTTGGCCTTCTGAGCAGAGACGGCGGGAAGCGGCGGCGGCGGCGGCCCTCGGGCCGGCTAGTGAGGCGATGGCGGCGCCGGCCCCGGGGGCTGGGGCAGCCTCGGGCGGCGCTGGCTGTAGCGGCGGCAGCGGCAGCGGCAGCGGCGCGGGCGCGGGCGCGGGCGCGGGCTCGGGGGCCGGGGGCCGGCTGCCCAGCCGGGTGCTGGAGTTGGTGTTCTCTTACCTGGAGCTGTCCGAGCTGCGGAGCTGCGCCCTGGTGTGCAAGCACTGGTACCGCTGCCTGCACGGCGATGAGAACAGCGAGGTGTGGCGAAGCCTGTGCGCCCGCAGCCTGGCAGAAGAGGCTCTGCGCACGGACATTCTCTGCAACCTGCCCAGCTACAAGGCCAAGGTGAGAGAGCCCCGGGCCACACCGCTGCCCCCAGTTCCGCTCCTCGGCGCCGTTCTCGGTGTTTTTCATCTAAGATTCTGAGTCAGACGCCTCGCCTCACCAGCTCGCCTTTCCACGGGTCCAGTCAATACCTTCCTCACCTCTCCCCGACAGAAAGATTCTCTTTTCTTTGGATCGAAGTTCTGCTCCTTAACCCACCCCACTTCCGTGATCCACTTTTCAAATTTCTAGGTAGTTTCCATCACTCATTCAACTTTTGACAGTTTTCCCCTTTAAAGGCAGACCACCACTCTTGTACCTTTTAATGCCCTCATCCTAATTTTCTCCCTGGCCTCCAAATAGACCACATTATATTAAAAAAATGAGGTAAGAAGCGCATGTTCAGGTAGCATGGCTTAATATTCTTGACATGGTCTTAGTTTCTAGTTTGCTTTCACTCCACATTTATCTTTTCCAACCTCGAATTTTTAATCATTTTTTCATTGTTTTCCCCAAGTTCTCTTTAGTTCCCTCTACTATATTTGAGGCTTACAAGTGAGTGTACTCCTAGTAATCCTGTTAACTTACAAGATACCGGCTTTTATAAACATCCGTGGATACTACTTAACATACTGCTTTGTCCTACTTTTATTGGCTATTTCCTTGCTAACTTTTTAATAGGTCCACATTGATGGTGTGTGTCTCTTCTGTTTGTCATCTAACATGCTGGTTACAGTTTTGCTGCGTCCTTTTTTTTTTCCCTCCTAGATTCTTGCGCATATTCCTCCTGCCTTCATATACAAAATAAAAATGTCAAGGAACAGGTTGTGGTAGGGCTGAAAGGATTCTCAGGCCATATAAACAAAGGGTCTTGGTCTTGGGTTCAGTTGAATGGTTAACAGCTATTCAGTATAGCATTCAACCAAGATCATATATAAGAGAGGATAAAGTCTGATTGCAATGTAGTAAACATAATAAGTATATTAGTAACTAAAACAAAGGATAACATCTTTTTTTTTTTTTTTTTGAGACGGAGTTTTGCTGTTGTTGCCCAGGCTGGAGTGCAGTGGCGTGATCTCGGCTCACTGCAACCTCCGCCTCCCAGGTTCAAGTGATTCTCCTGCCTCAGCCTCCCGAGTAGCTGAGATTACAGGCATGTGCTACCATGCCTGGCTAATTTTGTATTTTTAGTAGAGATGGGGTTTCTCCTTGTTGGTCAGGCTGGTCTCGAACTCCCAACCTCTGGTGATCCACCCGCCTTGGCCTCCCAGTGGGTTGGGATTACAGGCGTGAGCCACTGCTCCAGGCCAACATCCCTTTTTAATGCTAGCTTGCCAACAGAGGTCAGAGTAAGAAGTAAAATTTTTTTTTTCATGTGAAGCATGTTATAGTAACACCAGTTTTAGTTATAGAAGTTAGGAACATTGCCAACTATAAAGTTTTTCTATTGAGCAAGATAGCAATAATTTATTAGGACTATTTGTGCATGGTAGCTATTCAGTGGATACTGGTTTTAATTTATATAGGTGAGTGCAGAAGATTGGAATTTTGTCCTGCTTTGAGAAATGTGTAGGTTTTATAAATTTTATTTAGATTTTATTTTTCCATAAAGTTTATTGTTTTCACTTGTTTTAAACTAGGAGTTTTTGTTGTTGTTTTTAAAACGGTCTCACTCTCACCCAGGCTGGAGTGTAGTGGCACAATCATAGCTCGACCTCCTGAGCTCAAGTGATCCTCGTTAGCTTATCCTCCCGAGTAGCTGGAACTACAGGCACGTGCCACCACACCAGCTAAGTGTTTATTTTTTACAGACACGGGGTCTCACCTTGTTGCCCAGACTGGTCTCAGACTCCTCGGCTCAGGCGATCTTCCTGTCTCAGCCTCCCAAAGTGCTGGGGTTACAGGCAGGAGCCACTGCACTCAGTCTAAACTAGGAGTTGTTGTTTTGGTAATTGACTTGTAATAGAAATGTTCACATGATTCAAGATTTATATTATGTAATAGATCATGTGTCCATGTGAGTCAAGCTTTGATAGAAGCAAAGTGATATCCAGCAAAATGTTTTCCTTTCATCCTTGTCTCCCAGCTACCCAGTTCCTCTCTATGTATGCAGTCTGTCTTACTATTTCTTTTGTATCCTTCCAGAGACACTTTAGGTTTCTGAAGTTTTTAATACTTGGCCTTTCTGCTATGTGCATTATAGGTGTTGTAGACTTGTACTAATCACGTGTTCATTCAGACACTGTAGGACTTTTCTTGAATATTTTGAGGGTAAAAGATTAATTCAAAAGGAGTCAAATAGGCTAGTAGAAAGTCTTCAATCTAGTAGGGGAGAAAAAAAATATATGGAAATAACTGTTAATATGTGGTGGAAATTGCTCCTTACTGTTATAGACATTTTTTAAAAGTATACTTAATAGAAGTTGGCTGGATGCAGTGAGTGGCTCATGCCTGTAATCCTAGCACTTTGTGAGGCCAAGGTGGGTGGATTACCAGGTCAAGAGTTCAAGATCAGCCTGGCCAACATAGTGAAACCCCGTCTCTACTAAAAATACAAAAATTAACTGGGTGTGGTGGCATGCGCCTGTAGTCCCAGCTACTCGGGAGGCTGAGGCATGAGAATCACTTGAACCTGGGGGGCAGAGATTGCAGTGAGCCGAAACGATGCCATAGCACTCCAGCCTGGGTCACAGAGTGAGAGAGACTCCGTCTCTTTAAAAAAAAAAAAAAAAAGTATACTAGAAGTTCAGTGAAAGGAGAAATTTACAAATTGAGTGGAGGATTGAAAAAGATTTGAGGTTGAGGTTATATTTGAGATGAATTTTAAAGATGAGGAGGAGTTGAATATTTTAGGAAGAGGAAGTACTCTGAACAGAAGCAAGACAAGAGGAAAGTAAAGGGTTTATACAACATACATTTTTATTTTAAAAAAAAATGAGTGCCAGGCACTATGCTCAGTTTTGCAGATGCAATGGCAAATAAAACAGACACAGTCTCTTTTTTTGAGACAGAGTTTCTCTCTGTCACCCAGGCTGGAGTGCAGTGGTGCTATCTTGGCTTATTGCAACCTCTGCTCCTGGGTTCAAGTGATTTTCCTGCCTTAGCCACCCGAGTAGGCTGGTCGCAAACTCCTGACCTCGGATGATCCACCCGCCTCAGCCTCCCAAACTGTTGGGATTACAGGTGTGAACCACTGCACCCAGCAGACACAGACTCTTATGATGCGTTGCCTTATAGAGCTTACAGTCTAGTGGGGAAAATGGGTTTTTATTTTTTTGAGATGGAGTCTAGCTCTGTCACCCAGGCTGGAGTGCAGTGGTGTGATCTCGGCTCACCGCAACCTCCACCTCCCGCGTTTTAAGCAATTCTCCTGCTTCAGCCTCTGGAGTAGCTGGGATTACAGGCGCCCACAACCACACCCAGCTAATTTTTGTATTTTTAGTAGAGACAGGGTTTCACTCTGTTGGCCAGGCTGGTCTTGAACTCTTGACCTCATGATCCTCCCACCTGGGCCTCACAAAGTGCTGGATTACAAGTGTGAACCACCATGCCTGGCCGAGAAATGGATATTAATCAAAAAATTACACAGAGGTAAAACCACATCTGGTAAGTAGTATGAGCTAACATTCTAGTGGGGAAATGGATATGAATCAAATAATCACACAGATATAAAACTGCATCTGATAAATAGTATGAGGGAAAGACACCTAGTGCTCTGATTGTCAGTAGTGGAGGATTTGATCTAGGTAGAGAGGTCAGGGAAGGCTTTCTCAGAGGAAGTGATCTGTGTACTGAGACATGAAGGATGATAAATAGGCCAAGGGGAGAGAGAACAGCCTTCCGGGAGGGAATCTGATGAGTGTGAGGAACAGAAAATACATCAGTGTGGCTGGAGCACAGAGAGCAAAGGTGACGCTGGTTTAAGATAAGATGGAAGAAGTGGACTGGGGCCAAAACATAAGGAAGCCATTTTGAGTTGTAAGCAAGAAGGATTTAAGATGTGGGGATTGATTATATGATTATTTTGCATTTTAAGAGATTATTTCTAACTTTAGTATGGAGAACAGGTTGGAAGGGGACCTTAGAAGTATGGTAGATCCATTAGGAAATAGGTAGTGGAGGAGATAGAAGTAGACGGATTTAGTAAGTAAAATCTACAGAACTTGGCAATAGATTTGAAATAGGGTTGAGGAACAGGGAAGTGGTAAGGATGACTTCTAGTATTTGGCTCACGTAATGCAGAGATCATTTGATCTAGATTTTTTTTCCTTTTTTTTTTTCTTGAGATGAAGTCTTGTTCTGTTGCCCTAGCTGGAGAACAGTGGACTGATCATAGCTCACTGCAGCGTTGAACTCCTAGGCTCAAGCAATCCTCCCACTTCAGCCTCCTGTGTAGCTGGAACTACAGGCATGTGGCACCATGCCCAGCTAATTTTTAATTTGTTTTTAATAGAGATGTGGTCTCACTATGTTGCCCAGGCTAATAGGCTAGGATTTGAAGGAATGGCAATGAGTTCAGTTTTGGGAGAGTAGCATTTACAGTATTTTTGAGACAGAGATTTCAAATAGGCAGCTGTTGCAGGTTGGAGCTTAGAGGAGAGATCTGGGCTAAAGATATAAAATATTATAGTTAGATTGAATGAAAGGAAGTAGTGGGAAATATTGTAAAGATATATCATGGGACTAGATATATCATGGAGGGCCTTGAAATATAGCCTTCAGTCTATAGTTTGGGTTTTGTTCTACAGTTGGAAACCACAAAAGTTTGAATAGGAGAGGGACAAAATAAAGGCTGTACTTTAAAAAGACTAGACTAGATTAGTTGGAGAGGGCAGGGGTTAGTGCCTGTACCAGAGATATTTAGGACCTGAACAGGTACGTAGAGGAGGGAAGGGGATGGCTGGAGAGCTGTTGTAGAAAACAGTATACGTAGGTAGACAGGTGACTGGGTGAATGAGATGAGGAAGATGGAGGCATCAAATGGAACTTCCCAGGAGCCTGGGTAACAGAGAAGGACAGGGGCAGGTTTAGGACAGCATAAAACAGGAAAGTGGAGTTTGTTAATCTGTTTAGTGTTTTTCTTAAGTTCATGTTTTACATGTCATCACATAGCATTAATTATTTCGGTCATACTTGGCATCTGATGAGAATTCTCTAAAGTTCAGACTTAAATTTTAAGCGAGGTCTTAATGCTGTTTGCTATAACAAAATCCAGGTTGTGCATGGGACTGCGAGGCTATGGATTGTTTTTATTTATTAATTTGGTCCTTATTTTCCTTTTTTTTTTTTTTTTTTTTTTAGACAGTCTCGCTCTGTCACCCAGGCTGGAGTGCAGTGGTGCAATTTCGGCTCACTGTAACTCTGCATCCCGGATTCAAGCGATTCTTTCGCCTCAGCCCCCAAGTAGCTGGGACTAAAGGTGTGCACCACTACACCCGGCTAATTTTTGTATTTTTTAGTAGAGACGGGATTTCACCATGTTGGCCAGGCTGGTCTCAAATTCCTGACCTCATGATCCACCTGCCTTCGCCTCCCAAAGTGCTGGGATTACAGGCATGAGCCACTTCGTCCTGTCCCCATTTCTTTCTTTTGAGACTGAGTCTCACTCTGTCTCAGGCTGGAGTGCAGTGACGATCTCGGCTCACTACAATCTCCGCCTTCTGGCTTCAAGCAATACTCCTGCCTCAGCTTCCTGAGTAGCTGGGACTACAGGCATGCACCATCATGCCCAGCTAATTTTTGTATTTTTAGTAGAGGCGGGGTTTCACCATGTTGGCCGTGATGGTCTTGATATCTTGACTTCGTGATCCACCCGCCTTGGCCTCCCAAAGTGCTGGGGTTACAGGCGTGAGCCACCACACGTGGCCTATTTTCCCATTTTATATGAAGTTTCTGGTATCTGTTTCTGTTTCTAAAAAATAAAGACACTTAACATAATCACAATATTGTTATCACATCTAAAAATAAATTTACATTAATTCCTTAATATCAGAAATGCAGCATTCAAATTGCCACTTGTCTCATAAATGTTAAATGTTCATTTTAAACATATTTTCCGTAATCAAGATCTATTTAAGGTTCCCATGGCAAAGGTTGATATGTAGACTATTTTAGACTACATATTCACTCACCATCTCCCCTACCTCCCGTCTTATTTGTTGAGGAAACCAGGTTGTTTACTCAGCCTGGATTTTGCTGATTTCATTCCCATGGTGTTGCTTGACATGTTCTTCTGTCCTCTATTTCCTATAGAGGTTTGATCAATTTAGATTAGATTTTTTTTGCAACTTATTTTTTACTGGAATCAGTGATTAAAGATGTGTTAGAAAATAAGAGCTACTAAATAGTTACGTGGTACAGAAAGTGATGGGTAGGCACTCAGGAGAGAGAGAAACAAAGGGAATTGGGTGGCCCTGGCTAAGAATAGCTTAATAGAGGTGGTCTTAGAGGATATGTGGAAGAAGAAAGCACATATAATACTATAAGCAAGAAGAACAACATCAAGATAGAAAGGGAAATAGTAAGAATCCGATTTGGAGGGCTTTGAAAGCCAGAGAGAAGAATTTACAATTGATAATGGTACTAAGTATAGAACTACCAAAGGCTGTAGAACTGGGATGAGATGTAGTAAAGGTGCTGTTTTAGAAAGACAGGTCTGGAAATAATTCGTTTAGAGAGTTGAGGACTGAGTTTGGAGAATTTGGTGGGGGCAGAGGAAGGGTGGTCACAAAAAAAGAAAACGATAGAGGATCAGTCCCGGGAAGATGTCATAGAAGCTTGAGGAAGAGAGGCCGGGTGTGATGGCTGACGCCTGTAATCTCAGCACTTGGGGAGGCCGAGGTGGGCAGATCACCTGAGGTCAGGAGTTTGAAACCAGCCTGGCCAACATGGTAAAACCCTGTCTCTACTAAAAATATAATAATTATCCGGCTGTGGTGGTGCACGTCTATAATCCTAGCTACTCAGTAGTCTGAGACAGGAGGATTGCTTGAACTCAGGAGGCAGAGGTTGCAGTAAGCTGAGATTGAGTGACAGAGTGAGACTCCATCTCAAAAATTTGAGGAAGATGTTGTCAATGTGAAATTGGAATTTGTAAGAGTTGGTGAATAGGCATAGGGAAATATAATTAAATAATTTATAGTGAATTATTGATACTATTCTTTTGAGTCACTTAGACAATATTTGCTATTTTGGGGACATTTTCCTTTCCCATTTAATCTTTTTTCTTTTGTTTCTTTCTTTTTCTTTTTTTTTCTTTTTTTTTTTTTTTGACACAGGGTCTTGCTCTGTCACCCAGGCTGCTGGAGTGCAGTGGTGTGATCTCGGCTCACTGCAACCTCTGCCTCCTAGGCTCAAGCATTCTCCTGCTTCATCCTCCCAGGTAGCTGGGATTACAAGCGTACACCAACACGCCCAGCTAGTTTTTTGTATTTTTACTAGAGTTGGGATTTCGCCATGTTGCCCAGGCTGGTTTTGAACTCCTGAGTTCAAGTGATCTGCCCACCTTGCTTTCCCAAAGTGCTGGGATTGCAGGGGTGAGCCACCACACCCAGCCCCTGCATTGAATCTTATGTTTTGTTTTTATAAGTGCACTTTATACGTGTAAAGCAGATGGGAAAAAAATTGGGAATGTGTCAGTTTTATAGCCTCCTTTTAAATACATAGAATATCTGAAACAAATAGTTCTTTTTTTTTTTTTTTTTTAATTTAAATCTGTGCTCTGCAGTACAATGAAACAGTAAAGTACTGGTGAATGGTACATGAACAGGTGATGAGAGAACTGGTTACCTGACTTCTCTTTGGGCCTCTTGCACTGACTAGCAGTTGAAATCCCTGAGAAGGACTAGGTGACCTTTAAGGATCTTCCTAAATGCTGACATTCTGTGACTCTGGAATTGATTTCTCAGGTTAACTGAAGCAGTAGCTCCCAGCCTTCCACTGCTTTTGGGTAATTTGACTACAGTAAAGGAGGGATTTTTTAAAAAACATACAAACCAGGCAGGCCTAGGGACTTCAATCTGTAACCCCAGCTACTCGGGAGACTGAGATGGGAGTATCACTTGAGCCCAGGAGTTCAAGGCTGCAGTGCACTATGATTGTGCCACTGCACACCAGTCTGGGTGACAGAGTGAGACCTTGTCTAAAAAAATTTAAAACATACAGACTGAAAGTTTAAAATTGTTTATGAGAAATTTGTATAGAGTTATTTTCATACCCTCTTTATTTCAGAAGTGTAAACCTTTGTGTTTACTGGAGAGTCAACTAAATTGTCTTATTGATAACTTCTCTTTACAAATTCTAGTAGTTGAACTTAGATGCTATCTAGGGGATTATTTGATTTGGTGAAATGAGATGGGTGATTTTTTATTGTATGAGTCATATCCAGCAAGTAGACTGAGGATCTAAAGTAGTTTGTGTTTACTAAAATTTTTCATAAACTTTAGAGCTGCTATGATTCAAGTTTCTGTTTTATGTAAAATATAATTCTTATTGATGACAGCATTGCCCCTATGAAAACTGTACTTCTCAACTTTTTGATATAAAAATATCATATATAAACAAAAGTAGAGAAAATAGTTTCATGAATTTCCTTATACCTACCACCAAGCTTTACCAGTGATTAATTTATGGCCAGTCTAGTTTCATGTTTATATCACACACTCTCCAACTCTATCTCTGGATATTTCAAAGCAATTCCCAGATATCATTATTTTATTCATAAACAGTATTATCTCTAAGATACAAGAATTCTCTCTCTTTTTTTTTTTTTTTTTTTTGATGTTTTGAGAAGTCTGTTTGAGGAAATACTGCAATTTAGAATTTTGGTCAGTGATGAAACGGTTGGCAGTTATTTTTAATGTTATCCGATTCTGTTAGTATACCATCCTGAAACTTTAGCCATTATTTTAAATACTTGTGTTATTTTAAAATATATAACTTTGTTATTTAAAAACATGTAGCCTGAAGTTTGGGTACATTTTAATATTTAAGAAAAATAAAATTTTTATTTCTTTGGTCTGTTTCTTATTTTTTTAGATACGTGCTTTCCAGCATGCCTTCAGCACTAATGACTGCTCCAGGAATGTCTACATTAAGAAGAATGGCTTTACTTTACATCGAAACCCCATCGCTCAGAGCACTGATGGTGCAAGGACCAAGATTGGTTTCAGTGAGGGCCGCCATGCATGGGAAGTGTGGTGGGAGGGCCCTCTGGGCACTGTGGCAGTGATTGGAATTGCCACAAAACGGGCCCCCATGCAGTGCCAAGGTTATGTGGCATTGCTGGGCAGTGATGACCAGAGCTGGGGCTGGAATCTAGTGGACAATAATCTACTACATAATGGCGAAGTCAATGGCAGTTTTCCACAGTGCAACAATGCACCAAAATACCAGGTGAGAAACTGGGGGTTTTCTTAAGTATGGGCCTTTGTCAAATCACACCTTAATTTTTTTTAACTTTACAGATTTTTATATAGCAGTTTTGTTTGTCTTTTTGGTAATTTTTATTTTTATTATTATTTTTATTTTTCTAAATACCCAAACTTCAAGATTTTTTTGACAATTTTTAAATAAATGTATAAATGATCTATCTCATTATTTGTTTCTTAATACAATTTTAATCAGCCTCTCTTTGCTCCAGATCAGGGTTGGCAAACTTTTTCTGTAAGAGCCAGGTAGCAAATATTTTAGGCCTTGCAGTCCATATGGTCTCTGTCACAACTTTTTTTTTAAATGTCATTTTCAAGGTAAGGATCTGTCACAACTTTCAACTCTATTTATAGCACAAAAGCAGTCATAGATAATATGTAAATGAATGAACATGGCTGTATTCCATAGACCTTATTTATGGGTGGCAGGACAGCTGTAGTCTAGGGGCCGTAGTTTGCCAGTTCATGCTCTGTATCAAGCTTTGCATATCAAGCTTTGCACAGCCTGCATGGAGCCCACGATGGCTTTGAATTCGACCCAGTGCAAATTCATAAACTTTCTTAAAACATTATGAGATTTTTTTTTTGCTTTTTTTTTGAGACCGAGTCTCACTCTGTTGGTGAGACTGGAGTGCAGTGGTGCAATCTCGGCTCACCACAGCCTCCACCTCCCGGGTTCAAGCAATTCTCCTCCCTCAGCCTCTTGAGTAGCTGAGACTACAGGCATGTGCCACCATGCCCGGCTAATTTTTGTATTTTTAGTAGAGTCAGGGTTTCACTGTGTTGGCCAGGCTGGTGTCAAACTCCTGATCCCGTGATCCGCCCGCCTTGGCCTCCCAAAGTGCTGGGATTACAGGCGTGAGCCACCGTACCCGGCTGAATTTTTTTTTTTTTTAAAAGCTCATTAGGTATTTTTAGGGTGTATTTTATGTGTGGCCCAAAACAATTCTTCTAGTGTAGCCCAGGGAAGCCAAAAAATTGAATACCCCTGCTCTAGATGGCCATCTTTCCTGTATCATGGCACATCCAAGTCTTTTTCTAAGCTCCTTACCCCAATAAATACATCTCTATGTATACACATGCACACATACCCTCTGTTTGTGGATTCAAAGCCCCTGGAGGCATCAGTGATTTCTGTAGAGACAGGCAAATTCAGGCAAACTGTTATATTTTTTATTATTTTCATCTTAGGCTTAAGGCTTACTCATTTGACTCTAGAGTTAAAATCATATTTCCTATTTGTAAAAGCCATATTTATTACTATACACTCAGCAGGGTGTAATATACAGTAATCTGATAAGAAATTGGAAGTCTTTAAAGAATTAGAGATTGCATATTTCAGAGCCACATGTGGTGTGAAAGCTCCAGCCTCAAGAAGAGTAGAAAGAAAAATAAAAATAAATTAAAAAACAGAAGAAAAAAAAATAAAAAAGCTCCAGCCTCAGTAATGACCTCAAGTCAGGCATACTAAAGCAGAAAAACCAAAAATACATCCCATTTTCTGAGGTATAAAAGCTGGAAGGATTTTTTTTTCATAGAATGTTTCCTCACTGTCCTTTTAGGCTCTGCAGATACTATAGTGAGAAGGGTGCCTAGACTTTATCACTAAAAAGAAAGTTCTATGACTACCCTTGTAATGATTTTGTAAGTGAAAGTCCTTAAGTCTTTGTTTTTCAGAGAACATGCTCTATAGTTTCAGTCCTTTTAAATGTATTGAGATTTGTTTTATTCCAATACGTAGTCTGTTTTGATGAGTGCCCCATGTGTGCTTGAAAAAATGTATATTCTTTTGTTGAATGGAATATTCTGTAAATGAGAATTAGGTGAAGTCGATTGATGATGCTCAAGTCTTATATAGTGTTACTGGTTTTTTTTCTTACCCCTTCTATCATTTACTGAGAGGAGTATTGAAATCTCCATCTATGATTGCTAATTTTTCTTTTTCTTCTTTTAGTTCTGTCACTGTTTGCTTCATGTATTTTGGAGCTCTGTTACTACTGGTGCACATACATTTCTAATTGTTGTATGTCCCTGCCTGATTTCTTTTTCTGTTATGAAATGACGTCTTTTGACTCTAGTAATACTCTGTCTTTATGGCCATTTTTTCTGATATGAATACAGCCACTTCAGCTTCCTTATGCTTACAGTCGCAAAGTACCTTCTTCTTGTATCCTTTTATTTTCAATCTGTCTTTGTATTTAAAGTGAAGCTCCTACACAGAGACTATCCAATCCAGTCTCAGTCTCTGACTTTTAAGTGTTTCAGTCATTTACCTTTAATGTAAGTGTTGGACTGCTTGATATTGTCCTTGTCTCTGTGCCTCTGAAGCTGTGTTCTTGTTTTTTCCCCAACCTTGTTTCTCTCTAATCTTTGAATTAGATAATTTTCTTTTCTTTTTTTTTTTTTTGAGATAGGGTTTCTCTATGACACTCCGGCTGGAGTGGTGTAGTGGCGTGATGATCTTGGCCCACTGAAACCTCTGCCTCCTGGGCTCAAGCGATCCTCCCACCTCAACCTCCAGAGTATCTGGGACTATAAGTGCTCCCCACCAATGCCCGGCTAATATTTGTATTTTTTGTAGAGACAAGGTTTCACCATTTTGCCCAGGCTAGTCTCAAACTCCTGAGCTCAAGCAATCTGCCTGCCTCGGCCTCCCAAAGTGCTGGGATTACAGGCATGAACCACCATGCCCCACCTAAGTTAGATAATTTCTGTTGTTCTATCTTCAAGTTTACAGATTTTTTTTTTGCCATTTCAACTCTGCTGTTGAGCTGGGGTAGTAAATTTTGTTTATTGTATAATTCAGCTTTATAATTTTCATTTGGTTCTTTTTTATAGTAAATTTTCTTTTCTCTATTGAGTTTCCTTATTTATTTACTTATACTATATTTTTAAAAAATTCTTTGGATATATTTATAATAGCTGCTTTGAAGTCTTTGCCAAATCCAACATTTAGGCCCACTTGGGTTCAGATTCTATTGATTGCTCTTTTTCCCCCGAATATGAATCACACTTTCTGTTTCTTTTCATATCTAGTAATTTTTTTACTGAAACCTAGACATGTAGATAATATGTAGTAGTAACTCCTGAATGTTTTGTTTCTAGAAACAGCTTTATTCTTCTGAAAAGTGTAGGTTTTCTTGTTTTAGTAGGCAGTTAACTTGCCTATACTCAAACTATAAACTCTGTCTTTTGTGATGTGTAGCAGCTAACATCTCAGTTTTTTCAGCTTTGTTGCTTTTTCAGCATGGTTTCCTGGGCGATTTACCCTGTACCTTTGTATTAAAGTGGTCACTCAGGGATTTGGGCAGTTAATTCTCACATTTTGGGGTTCATCCTTTCTGTGGTTCTGTTGCTTCTGGAGTTCCACCTCCAAGTTTCCGGTTGCTCTGCCATCTCCCAAGTTTTACCTTCTGGCACCTAAAGATGGTAAGACTTCTGCTTTCTCCTCCCTGTCCTTTGGGCATGCTGTATGCTCAAAGGTGAAGCACATTTGCAAATTTCACCAAGAGTAATTGTTGCTTAGTTTCAACTTCTGTAAAATAGGGATAATTCCTAGGATTGGTGTGAGGATTAAATGGGATAATACAAATAAAACACAAAACAAAGACCCAACAAAATTAGCTTTTCATTTCTAGTTTGTTGTTAATATTTTGTTGGTAGGAGTGGTGGTGGTGGTGGTGATCTGGAGGTTTTTAGATCCATGAAATGCAGTGTGGGTTAATCTGTGAGGTAGGCAAAGGGAGGAAAAAAGCAGATATTGGCAGTTACTGTTAACAGGAAATACAGTGAAGGAAAGTAAATGACAATAGTAGGGGTTGTCATAATCAGGAAGAATTACATTTTGATTGCAAACATAAGGACTTTCTGCTTCCAGTTTTGTAGATGCAACATCCTTTTATAAATGCAAACTATAAAGATGAAGCATTCTTTTTTTTTTTTGCTTGCTTTTCCAAATGGGAAAAAATGGATACATTGTGCTTCCAGTGTCGTTTAATAATTAGGTGTTTCAGAGTTGTGAACCACAAATTGACTATTTAATAAGCCTATTCTATATTCTACCTTAGAATTTAGAGCCGAATTTGATTATTCATGATTCCACATTATATGTGTAACTGCTTTGTAAAAACTTTAAAAGCTATGTTTCTTACTGTGATTTTTAAAATTGTGATGAAACATACATATTTATTATTTTAACCATTTATAAGTATACCAGTTGGTGGCATTATATACATTCACAGTGTTGTGTAACCATCACCTCTCTCTATACTCAAAACTTTTTCTCACCCCAACATAGTCTCTATTATATTCATTCCCTATTTCCTTCATTCCCCACCCCTGGTAACCTCTGTTCTACTGACTGTATGTACTTGACTATTCTAGATACTTTATATAAATGGAATCATATCATTTAGCCTTTTGTGTCTGGCTCATTTCACTTAGCATAATATTTTCATGGTTCATCTGTGTTATGGCATATATCAAAATTTTATTTCAGTTTATGGCTGCATAATATTCCATTATATGTATAATATAGTAATTTAAGAAGCTGATTTAGATTGCTGTTTTTGGTAAAATATGCCAAGTTACAGATTTTAGTGTTAACCTCAAGAAAAACCTTTAAACATGGCTGGGCACAGTGGCTCATGCCTGTAATCCCAGCACATGAGAGGCTGAGGCGGGCGGATCACCTGAGGTCAGGAGTTCAAGACCAGCCTGGCCAACATGGTGAAACCCCCATCTCTACTAAAAATACAAAAATTAGCCAGGTGTGGTGGCATGTACCTGTAATCCCAGCTACTTGGGAGGCTGAGGCAGGAGAATTGCTTGAACCCAGGAGGTGGAGGTTGCAGCCAGCTGCCATCGCACCACTGTACTCCAGCCTGGGTGATAGAGCGTGACTTCGTCTCAAAAAAAATAAAAGAAAAACCTTTAAACAAAGAGTAAATAAAAATTAATCTAGGGAGTGTTCAGGTGGAACATTTAAATTGTTAGTAATTAAATGTAGATTCCATGTGAGCCTTAAAAACAAAACTATCAAAGTAAGTATTTGTGATGAGATTGGTGTGCGTTACCCAGGCTGCAGTGCAGTGGGCAGTGGTGCAATATGGACTTTGTACCACCACACCCAGCTAATTTTTGTATTTTTAGTAGAGATGGGTTTTCACCATGTTGCTCAGGCTGGTCTTGAACTCCTGGGCTCAAGCAATCCGCCCACCTCAGCCTCCTAAAGTGCTAAGATTACAGGCATGAGCCACTGTACCTGGCCAGATGTATGTCCTTTTTTTAATAGATGTTTCCTTCTGACTAGAAAGCTTCCCTTCTGATTTTTCTTTTCTTCTTCCTTTTTTTTTTTTTGAAATGGAATCTGGCTCTGTAGTCCAGCCTGGAGTGCAGTGGTGCGATATCAGCTTACTGCAACCTCTGCCTCCCGGGTCCCAGTTCAAGCAATTCTCATACCTCAGCCTCCCAAGCAGCTGGGATCACAGGCACAAGCCACCATGCCCAGCTAATTTTTGTATTTTTTAGTAGAGACACGGTTTCACCATGTTGGCCAGTCTGGTCTTGAACTCCTGACCTCGTGATCCACTCGCCTCGGCCTCCCAAAATGCTGGGATTGCAGGCATGAGCCACCGTGCCTGGCCCCCTTCTGATTTTCCTAGATAGCTTTCAGGATATATATGTTCTTAATATTTGCAGCTTCTTGATTTGTATCGTGTTTCTTCTAGCTATGCCTTTGGCAGATTTTCTTCTAACCTTTTGATGTCTGTTTGCAGATAGGAGAAAGAATTCGAGTCATCTTGGACATGGAAGATAAGACTTTAGCTTTTGAACGTGGATATGAGTTCCTGGGGGTTGCATTTAGAGGACTTCCAAAGGTCTGCTTATATCCAGCAGTTTCTGCTGTATATGGCAACACAGAAGTGACTTTGGTTTACCTTGGAAAACCTTTGGATGGATGACAGTGGCTTTCTTGTGATGAAAGATAGAATGGAGGAGAGATCTGCTTATGGGAAGTAGAACCATGAAGTAACAGTGTCATATGTGCATGTCCAAGAAACATCCTGAAAAACATATGAAGTTGAAAACTGGAGAAGCAACTCTACAGCAGAGATTATCTTCGTGTTTCCTCTTTCTACTGGGCCAGAAGAATCCTCAGGGTTGCAGTTGGTTGAGTGGGCAGTTGACATATGCATGTTGCAACAGATGTTGTCTCTAAGTTAGCAATGTGTTATTTCCAACTTTAA
The DNA here is from genome assembly GCA_963573385.1 of Cacajao melanocephalus. NCBI lineage: Eukaryota > Metazoa > Chordata > Mammalia > Primates > Pitheciidae > Cacajao > Cacajao melanocephalus. The sequence continues at coordinate 58,143 of CAUYLG010039168.1, read as the reverse complement.
AGGTGAGATTGTAGGGATGCTGTCAAAGGGATAAGATAAGGAAATAGCAAGATTTTTTAAGTAGTGTGTTTGTGAAGACTGATCCCATCTTACAACTGCCTGTTCTTTCTCCAGTCCCTTTTTTTCCGGCCAGCTTGACTATTAGAAAATTATGAAACTGGTTGAGTTTTATTTAATATTTTTAATATATTGAGAAGCATGGTCTGCCTGGACTGCACTTCTCTAAAAGTGAGATATAAAATTGTGCAGCTATTTTAAAAGTTGTATATACAATATGTGTGTTTAAAAAAAAACTGTAAAAAAAAAAAAAAAGGACAAACAGTTTGCTTTGTTCTAGTTCTAATTTCTTAAAAACCACTACATGGTTACAAAATTGAAATAACATTTGGAGACAGTTGGGTTAACTACAAAGAAGAGGATTTGAAGAGGAGATGTGTTTTATTGACTCATTTTGTATTATTTTTGGCTTATAGTTCCCATGGCTGTTAGAGTCTGGTTTGTTTTTGTTTTTACTATAAAAATTATAGTAAAGATCTCTCAATCTCCTGGCTAAAGATTGAGGGAAGACAAATCTATTTCTAATTATACATATATCAGTAAGGATGTTCACAACATCATAATAATGTGCATCTTTTGGTATCCAGTTTTATTTTTGGCGTTCTAAGTGTCTCCTAACACAGAACATTGCCATTTGCTCTTACAGGCCTCAAATATTAAAACTATTAGTCATAGAGCTTAGGAAAAAAACAATTGATTAATGGTCTTTTTATTTTGTAACCTTATAATGCTGTAGATATTATCAAAACAACTTTTAATTTCATATTGTTTACATCATGCAACTAATCTAAGCCTCAAACTCGTTATTGGGGCTATAAAGAAAATGTTTACTTACCCACCTGAAACAGGTTAAGAATATTCTTAACCTCATTATAGATAATTGCCCCCATGGGACTTGAAATATAACACCTTGTGCTGAAAACTTCAGGTCGGCAATATTTGAAGGTTTCATTGTAGAAGAGTTTAACATTAACTCCTGTTTTTACTTATAAATCTTATTTCTCATCACTAAAAATACTTTTGAATTAATAATCCAACACACATGAGCTGAGAGTTTTTCTTTTGTTAGAAAAGAAACTGATATCATCTTTCTGTATGAAAGCATAAATTGTATGGTTTTAGGTACATAAGAATTGACAAAGGCAAGTGAAATCTTTGTACTTCTGAGTTATTGCTGTATTTATATTTTGTTTTAAATCTAATAAGGGACAGCAAGCTGCCAACTGGGATTCTTGGGTTGTTCCTTGAGAGTTAAGATTGTCAATACTCCTATGAAGCAAGGGATTTCAGCCATAGAACAAAGGTTTATTGTTGCCACCTGAAAGGTTTACAAGTATTTATTATGTATTTGATACATTGCTTGAAAAGATAAAATCTACTAAAGATTCTTTTTGATGTCCATGTTAAGAAGAAACCTCTTTGTATAGAGTGAAATTATATGTTAAATGTATTAGAGAATATAGATGATATAGAAATTGATTTTTCTTGGTGTAGAACAACTCAATTCGGCAAAGTTTAAAATTTTATTAAACAAGAGAAGTGGTTCAGGATGAAGATTCACTTGTTAGAAAGTGATCAAGTCCTTTAAGTACTTGTTTCTTTTTCAGGTTGTGATAAGGGCATTCCAAGAGTTTTGTTGAGAATTTTGTTTATAATTGTCTCTTTTGTTAGTAAACATTCATTTGCAACAGTTTTGAAGGTGCTGAGTGGAAAACAGAAACACATGGTTATTGCATATTGGACCTAGAATGAAATAATTGCCTAAATATTTAACAGGCCATTCTTAAAGATTTAAGTTCCTGAATATCTCATTTGCAAATTATGTACGATGGGGGTTAATAGCATGAGCATCTGGGTAACGAAGAGCCTTCATTTATAAGCCAATAGGTAAATTTGTCACTAGAAACCAGTAGTAGCTCTACAGAATATTAAAACAAACTGCTACAATGTTCAAGGAAATGGAATATCTTTTTCATTGGTGCTGAGAAGAGCATTTAGGTAGAAGACAATTGCACCTGAAGATTGAGTATAAATCATCCAAACCAGTGGTTCTCAACATTGGCTGTACTTTGCAGTCACTTTGGAGTGTTCTAAGAAGCACTGATGCTTGGGTTCCATATGCTAAGATTCTGATGTTGGTCTGTAATATGATCCAGTCATAAGGATTTTTAAAAACTTTCTGGGGCATTTCAACATGTTGCCAAGGTTGAGAACCATTGATCTAAAGTTCACCTTGAGTTCTCTCATCTGCAAAATAGAAAAAAAAATAATAATCCTTGCTCCCTCCCTTCACTACCTCATAAGGATATTGAGGGTAAAGGAGAAAATAATGGGAAAGTGCTTATGCTGTGGATAAAAGTGCTATTAAAAGCAAAGTGTAGTGTTCTATTTCAATTCATAGTAAGATCAGGAAAAGTGTAACTGACTATACTTTGTTGACTTGGGACACCTGGAGTACTTTGGTTCTTTAACGAAGCATACAGATGTGGAAGCAGACATTGCTATTCTTATTCGTACTATGGTCTTCTGTCACACTTGAGATAGGCTGTTTTAATTACCTGGTTTTACATAGGAAAGAATATTAAGGCTTAAAGTTTGTAACGGTCAATGGCTCATAATTCATTAAATCTTTTCATACAAGGAATTTGTGGTTAATGTCATTTCATAGTTGCCATTATTTTTTCATTATTTGACTTGAATGTTAGACCATTTATTTCATCTCCCTCATTCACATTAAGTGTAGATACAGATTCGATAAGATACCTAAAGCCAGTAGGATTTACCCAGTTGAATATTTGAAACCATTGTTCAACGACTAGGCATTTTCTGCCTTTTAGAATGATTTGAGTAGAGAAAGTTTCAAAAATAACAGAGCCCTAAACCATAAAGAATTTATTATATAATGAACTTTTGTTTGTTTTTGGAGACAGGGTCTCACTCTGTTGCCTAGGCTGGTCTTGAACTCCTGGGCTCAAGCAATCTTCCTGCCTCAGCCTCCCAGGCAGCTGGGATTACCTGGTATACATTACAGTGTATGCCACCATACCCAGCTTTAACTTTTAAGTCACCAAACTATATAGACGACTGTCATATTAGTTTTTCTTGTTGTTTTGAAGAAGCAAGTAGTTTGAAGAGATCAACTTAGGGAGTGTGTGTGTGTGCGCGCGTGCACGTTTGTGTTTTGAAGACGAGTTGCTCAGGCTGTAGTGCACAATCTTGGCTCACTGCAACCTTTGCCTGCCAGGTTCAAGTGATTCTCATGCCTCAGTCTCCCGAGTAGTTGGGATTACAGGCGTGTGCTACCACACCCAGCTAATTTTTGTATTTTCAGTTGGGTGGGGCAGGGGGGTTGCCATGTTGGCCAGGCTGGTATCGAACTCCTGGCTTCAAGCAATCTGTCTGCCTTGCCTCCCGAAGTGCTGGGATTACAGGTGTAAGCCACCGTGCCCTCAGAAACTTAAGGAGTTTTAAAGGTTAGTGTTGAAAAGATTACTTTCCAGAAATTAAGACCACCATAGTTCTACAATTGGGACAGTGGTAGATAATCAGGACCACTTAGAAGCCTTTATTAGGAACAGTCCATACCCAGCCCAAATGTCCTCATTTTCTCTAGCTGAAGGTAATCTCTCCTGAAACGTTCCTAGTTTTATGTATCTGTAGTTGACTCGTACTGTATTTATTACTTTATACCTTGTTTAAAATTATTATTTATTGGTGTCATATCTCCCCTAAACTGGGACAAGATCTCTTATGGACTCATCTTTGCGCTCATGACATGTAAGCCCAATAGGCAGGTGCTCACATATTTGCTGAAGTAACAGAAAAAGAACTATGTAGAAAGACAAAAGTTCCTCTGATGTTACAGACTATAGAAGCAAAAATTATAATAGCAAATATGGATGAGAAATTCTATGTTCTAGTCCAAGCGAAGCAGGAAGGAAAGGGATGCAGATCTGAGGCTAGGAAGGAGAAATAATTACTGTGAATGCATTTAGCCATTCCCCTCTATTCGAAAATACTGGTAAACTCTGATTTTTATATTTGTTTAGAATTTAAATTAGAATTCTGTATCTTTATTTTTTGGAATTCTGTTTTGCCTTAGTTTCTTAATAAAACGTTAAAACGAACATTAACCACCTGTGATTGCTTACATTTAAAATTTTTACACATTGGTCAGAAAGAAAAATTGGGGTGCCATAGTAGCCAAAGGTGGTGATGGAATTTACCTATAAATTTCATGGCTTTAATAATAGAATCCACATTCTCCATGTTTAGAGTGGCAAGTGGACAGGGAACAGTAATTCACTAGGGTTTTATTCCCCAATTGTCTCTACTGCCTCCCCACCCCACTGCTGACATGTGTTCGATAATGCAGTTGTTTGCCAAGAATTATAAGAGACAGGCATGCTATTCCTGAACTGGGAAATAAATGGCTCCTATGATCCAAATGCTTAAAAGAATCAATCAGTTGATTATGTTGCTAAAAGTTGCCTAATATGTTAAAGTTCATACAAAGCATTTTAATTTTCTTTTTTCTGAGACAGTCTTGCTTTGTCACCCAGGCTGGAATGCAGTGACCCAATCTCGGCTCACTACAACGTCCGCCTTCTGGATTCAAGTGATTCTCGTGCCTGAGCCTCCCAAGTAGTTTCTACTACGGGCCCCTGCAACCACACCTGGCTAATTTTTGTATTTTTAATAGAGATGGGGTTTCACTATGTTGGCCAGGCTGGTCTTGAACTTCTGACCTCAGGTGATCTGCCTGCCTCAGCCTCCCAGAGTGCTGGGATTACAGGCGTGAGCCACCGTGCCCAGCCCAAAGCATTTAAATTTTCTTGGGTTTTTTTTTCTTTTTTTTTTTTTTGAGACAGAGTTTCACGTTTCACTCTTGTTCCCCAGGTTGGAGTGCAATGGCAAGATCTTGGCTCACTGCAACCTCCACTTCCCAGGTTCAAGTGATTCTCCTGTCTCAGCCTCCCCAGTAGCTGGGATTACAGGCGCCCACCACCATGCCCAGCTAATTTTTTGTATTTTTAGTAGAGGTGGGGTTTCCCTATGTTGGTCAAGCTAGTCTCGAACTCCTGACCTCAGGCAATCCACCCGCCTCGGCCCTTCAAAGTGCTAGGATTACAGGTGTGAGCCACTGCACCCAACCAATTTTTGTTTCTTCTAAGGCAGGAAAACATTAAAAAAAAGATTAGGGAAGTCAAGTCTTGTCTATTCTATGGTATGATGCTTGTATACCATATTATATTTCTCCTCCCTTTCCTCTATAAATAAAATGGGGAAAAAATTAAGTAATGGTTTTGAGGTCATAGCTCCCTTGAGAAAGTCTCCCTGAAATAATTTATGAAAATTCTAGTGTCTCAAGTTAGATTCATTAGAGGCATATTGCAGTGGGAATAGACCAGATATCTTTGTTTATTTTAATGTAGCGATCTTGTTCACTATTCCTAACTGATGTTTAAAGGACATATTATCGATCTGGGCCCCTTTGTTGGTCATCTTCACCTTTGAAGGAAAGGAGGCTTAAGGTTGGAATGAGGGTTATCAATGACATCTCTAATCCTTCAATAGGCCAAAAAGTGATATAGTGCATGATCAAATTGCCCAGAACAGAGGCCTACTTGGTAAAAGACTTTTTTTTTTTTTTAATGGAGTCCCACTCTGTTGCCCTGGCTGGATTGCAGCAGTGTGATCTCAGCTAATTGCAACCTCTGCCTCCTGGGTTCAAGCAATTCTCCTACCTCAGCCTCCTGAGTAGCTGGGATTACAGGTGCCTGCCACCACTCCCAGCTAATTTTTGTACTTTTAGTAGAGACAGGGTTTCACCATGTTAATCAGGCTGGTCTTGAACTCCTGACCTCATGATCCACCTGCCTCGGCCTCCCAAAGTGCTGGGATTACAGGCGTGAGCCATCGCACCTGGCCCTAAAAGACATGTTGGTAGCAAAGGTACTGCTCTGAGCAGAGACTGGTAGCAAAGCCAGTGCAATCCACCCTTCTAAGCACAGCCTACAAGAACTTCAGTGCCTATGGAGTGTGGAGCTGATTGATAGTGACTCTGCAGGCCACTCTGGGTTTTATGTGGCCATAGTTGAGCTTCTGAAATTGTGAAGGATCTCCCTGCCCACCCAGCTACTAGTCATCCACTCGGTAATTTAGAAAGAATGAAAAAAGCAGAAAAGATAATTCATCAAATATTTCTAATATCCATTATATATCAGGCTTTTACCAGGGGCTAGGGATGTAAAGATGAGAAGAAAAAAACAAAGTTGCTGACAAGTTACTGTGAAAGCAAAAGTGGAAATAGACTACCATGAAACTGGGATAATCGCTTTAAAAGAATTACAGATGAGGTCCAGTGTGGCATAGGAGACAGAATATTTAACTTAACCTGGGGTGATGTTTAAGCCGAGCTTAGAACATAGTAGGTGGGAGCTACTAAAGATAAATCCACTGTTCCAGGCAAGTGGGATAGGATGTGCTATGATACAGAGGCACAAATAGGTCCACTATGTCTGGAACCATGCTGGACAAGTGGTGGGAGAGGGTATGGGACAGGGAAATTGGGTCTGGATTATAACTACCATACTAAAGAGTTTGGGTTGTGTCTATTTTTTCATGGGGAAGCTATTCAAATGTTTTCAGCAGGAGCATGACTACTCTAACTACAAAAAGCAATATCTGAAAGGTGGGAATCAGGAGATCTAGGCAGAAAATGATGAGGACCTAAACTAAGGTGAGTAAAGATGAAGGAGGGATGTATTTAAGAGATATTCAGGAAGATATGTGGACACCACTTGTATGTCAAGAGTAAGTTTTTGGTGCAGACATTTGAGAGAATAACAATACTCTTTATTAAGAAAGGGTATTGAAAAGGAGGAATAGATTGGCGGATGAGGGGCCGGGCATGGTGGCTCATGCCTATAATCCCAGCGCTTTGAGAGGCTGAGGTGAGTGGATCACCTGAGGTCAGGAGTTCGAGACCAGCCTGGCCAACATGATGAAATCCCTTCTCTACTAAAAATACAAAAATTAGCCAGGTGTGGTGGTGGGAGCCTGTAATCCCAGTTATTTGTGAGGCTGAGGCAGGAGGATCACTTAAACCCGGGAGGCAGAGGTTGCAGTGAGCTGAGATTGAGCCACTCCACTCCAGCCTGGGCGACAGAACAAGACTCCGTACCAAGAAAAAAAAAAAGATTTTGGGGTGAGGGTAATGAGTTCAGTTTTGAACATGTTGAAATGGAGGTAGAAGAAATATTGAAAAGGCAGTTGGAACGAGTGAGCTTGGAGTTAAGGAGATCAGCAGCCAACTGAACAAGAGAGCTGCTGGTGTGCCAGTTTCCTCACTGGCTCTACAGGCTCCACAATCCAGCAGGTAGAGTGAGGGGAGGTAGGCCTGGAGTACCCTGGAAGGACAACCAACCGCCTTCTAAATCAGACTCTAGCAACTAAAGTCTGGTGGGGTGTTTGTTTTGTTTTGTTGTTTTAGGATTTTTGTTTTGTTTTCTTTTTTTTTTCTCACATACCCCATACTTCTAAATAATAATGGTAGCAGTTCAATTTTTTTTTTTTTTTTTGGAGATGGAGTCTTGCTCTGTTGCCCAGGCTAGAGTTCAGTGGCACAATCTTGGCTCACTGCAACCTCCGCCTCTCAGGTTCCAGCGATTCTCCTGCCTCAGCCTCCTGACTAGCTGGAATTCCAGGGGCCCGCCACCATGCCCAGCTAATTTTTGTATTTTTAGTAGAGACAGGGTTTCACCATGTTAGCCAGGCTGGTCTTGAACTCCTGACCTCAGGCGATCCACCCCGCCTCAACCTCCCAAAGTGCTGGGATTACAGGTGTGAGCCACCTTGCCCAGCTGCAGTTCAAAAATTTTTTTAAGTAAGTGCCTCCTTTTAATTTTTGGAGAAACTCAGCAATGTTCTGTCATTTTGGTCTGAAGGCAAGACCACTGGGTCAGTAGTGCAGGGCTTACAGGTGCTAAGTACTGGCGGGGCTGCTGGCCATGACATGTTTCCTGAGCAGATGTCTTCCTTTCTGGGGCCGTTCCTGAGGTTGACCTACCTCAATGATTCTCATATTAGGATGCCCACTAGAATCACCTGGGGAGCTTTTAATTTTTAAAAAAATCAGCTTTATTGAGATAACAACTGACATCCAATAAGCTATATAAATTTACAGTGCACAATTTGATAAGCTTTGATGTATGCACGTATCTATCACAATCAAGATAACCTATACCTAGGAAGCTTTTAAAAGATAAGATTCGGCCAGGCGCAGTGGCTCATGCCTATAATCCTAGCACTTTAGGAGGCCGAGGCAGGTGGATCATCTGAGGTCAGGAGTTAGAGACCAGCTTGGCCAACACGGTAAAACCCCGTCTCTACTACAAATACAAAAATTTATAAAAATTAGCCAGGGGTGGTGAGCGCCTGTAATCCCAGCTACTCCGGAGGCTGAGGCAGGAGAATCACTTGAACCCAGGAGACAGAGGTTACAGTGAGCTAAGATCATGCCACTGCACTCCAGCCTGGGCGACATAACAAGACTCTATGTAAAAAAAAAAAAAAAAAAAAAGATGCCCAGGCAAATTAAATCCCATGGGGCACTAGAGTGGAGTTTTTGTTTGTTTTTGTCTCCAGGTACTTCTCCCTGAACTAGGAGACCACCATTCAGGAGTGACATTTGAGCAGCCTCAAGTGGAGGCAAAAATCTCTGGTTTATAACTAGGAAAACTGTATAAGAACAAAGAGCTCTAGCGTTAGAGACCAAACGCAAGGCGGTAGCAGCGCCAGAGTGACACCTTAGGCATGCTTATCTCTTCTGTGGGTTTTCTGTGGCCCTTAGTGAGCTACAGTGAGGCAGTCATTTAAAAGAGGTTATAGGCTGGGCGTGGGTGGCTCACACCTGTAATCCCAGCACTCTGGGAGGCCAAGGCAGGCGGATCATGAGGTCAGAAGTTCAAGACCAGCCTGGCCAACATGGTGAAATCTCGTCTCTACTAATAATACAAAAATTAGCCAGGCGTGGTGGCGAGCGTCTATAATCCCAGCTACTCGGGAGTAGGCAGGAGAATTGCTTGAACCCAGGAGGCAGAGGTTGCAGTGAGTCGAGATCACACCACTACACCCTAGCCTGGGTGACAGAGCAAGACTCCATCCCCAAAAAAAAGAAAAAAAAAGAAAAAGAGGTGAGTGTCTTTATCAGGATTCTTTCTAGGATTGGTGATTTGGTCCTTCCTAAATCAGAGTGGCAGTGAAATTTGGGTGAAATTGAAATCCTAACCTCCAGTACCTCAGAATGTGACCTTATTTGGAAATGGGGTCATTGCAGATGTAAGTAGTTAAGATGAGGTCATGCCAGAAAAGACTGGACCCCTAATTCAAGATAATTGGTATCTTTATAAAAAGAGATTTAGATGCAGACATGCACACAGGGAGAATTCCATGTGGAGATGAAGGCAGAGATCAGGGCAGTCCAGCAGAAGCCAAGAAGTGCCAAAGACTGCCAGCAAAACCAACAGAAACCGAGGAGCAGCGCGGAACGGATTCCTCCCCACCCCCCTCAGAGGGAGCCCACCCTGCTGACACCTGCATCTCAGATTTCTAGCCTCCAGGACTGTGGGACAATAATTTTTTTTTTTGAAGGAGTCTCATTCTGTAGCCCAGGCTGGAGTGCAGTGGCACGATCTCGGCTCACTGCAACCTCCACCTCATGGGTTCAAGCAATTCTCCTGTCTCAGCCTCCAGAGTAGCTGGGATTACAGGTGCCTGCCACCATGCCCAGGTAATTTTTGTGTGTTTAGTGGAGATGGGGGTTTCATGTTGGCCGGGCTGATCTCAAACTCCTGACCTCAGGTGATCTACCCGCCTAGGCCTCCCAAAGTGCCGGGATTACAGGCATGAGCCACCGCACCCAGCAAGTGATGTTACATTTTTGTTTTTGAAGCCACCCAGTTTGTGGTACCTTGTTGTGGCAACCCTAGGAAACACACCTTTTAATTTTTCTCTCTACCAATTCTATTTATTTCTGGAGGCAACTTTGATGCTGTGTTTGGTTATTCACTGGAACCATGGGAAAGGCCAGGAACAATTTTAGGGTGTTACAGAGTTGTTGGACGGTCTTTGTCACTGCATTCATAACCAAGTGTTTGTAAAGTACTTAGTGGAGTGGTTAGGGGCATGGATTCTAGAATCATGAATTCAAACCCCTGTTCCACCACTTACTAGTTCTGTAACCCCGGGTGGGACATTTGATCCCTCCATGCCTCAGTTCCCTTATCTGTAAAATGGGGGCAGGGGGAATCATGCTACCTACTTTAAGAGGTGATGCAAGCAATACATGAAATGCACATTGAGCCACTTAGAACAGTGCCAGGAGTATAGTAAGCATTCACTACATTTCTCATTATTATTTCTCAACTGTTCTATAACAGGTAAATATCATTAGAAGCCAACCATAAAAGAAAAGCAATTTTAGTTACTGGAAAAAAAATTGGTGAAATACAAAATGTTCCATTCATCTGGTTCTAAAATTAAGAATAGAAAACATTTTAAAATGGGAAATGTTTTAAAATATAGGAAATACTTAAAACTATTCAAAGCAACAGAACTTGAGGTAGTTTAAGTGAAACAAGTTTTTTTCAGAGATATAGGTCTAGCTCACGGAGGTCAATATCAAAAATGCCTTGGTTTTCACGAGGATGTTGGACAAACCAATGGAAAGCCATCAGGAGCCAGGGAATACCACCTCTTCCTTCTTCCTGAGACATTTCTTCATTCCTTCCCCAAACTTTCTCTTCTACATAGTCCACATTGTGAAAAGTGGCCACCTACACTTCTCCCCTCCATTCAAGAGATCGTCTCAGGATCCCAAGATAGACTGCAATTCCTACTTACTAGTCCAATCAGCTATGGCCACGGAATGAAGAGTGGGTTCACACAGCACCTAGGATGCTACTGCAGTCTCAGCCCTATGACTCTGTGGCTGGGGGATGAGGTGGGGGGCAGTCATAAGAAGAGAGAGTGGGTCCTGCATGAAGACACTAACGAACATGCTTCCTACCACCCCAAAGTTCGGCCATATGAAGAATAGCACATTTGAGGACTCCAGAAGAAAAAAGACAAAGGGGGCTGAAAGAAGTGAAGAGGAAAACAAGATACAGAGAAGGAGAGCAAGGCAACCCCCTAAAGTACTGCAGATTCACAGCAAGACAGCCATCTGGAGGGAGCGTGCAGTGTCTCAGTGAAAGACTCGGGTTGGTGCCTTGCCCAGCCTCTGCCCTGAAAGGCAATAGATGCTATTTGGGCTGTCAGGGGCTGTGTCTGAGCAGGATCTGGTTTGCTAAATTAAGGGCAAGAATAGAAAGCTCAGGTGTTTTGGATCTTGAAGAAAGAAACTATACTTCTTACCTCGTCCTTCTGTTCTCTGTTCTAAGGAGAGACTAAAGAATGGTGAGGTTTGAAACTCAGAGGAAAGTCAGCTTCGTGATCTCCTTTTTGTTTGGCTGGTACTAAATCATTCACACTCAGCAGCTCACTGTCTGCTTATTTTGAGCGTGAAAAACGAGGGTAATTGCATTGTTAATCAGTTTCCCCTCTCTTGTGGGAATTATGTTCACATCTTTCACTGGATTCCTTTCCTACAGACCCAAGGGCTTAATTTTGGTTGCTTTTGGAATACTAAAATGAACGGAGGGTCCTAGCCTGGAGGGGAGCTTGGTGATGAGGTGAAATGAAGAAGTATTTTAGTGAAAGGATGGCAAAGGAATTCAAATTCTCTGCCGTGACAACCAAGTGAAATGTTCTGCTTCTCACAAAGTGACACTTAGAGCTATGGGTTTTGAGATAGAAAAGAATCTCTTTTGGCCGAGTGTGGTGGCTCACGCCTGTAATCCAAGCACTTTGGAGGCCAAGGCGGGCAGATCACCTGAGGTTGGGAGTTCAAGACCAGTCTGACCAACATGGTGAAACCCCGTCTTTAAAAAAAAAAAATTATAAAAAAATAAAAAGAAAAGAATCTTTTTTTTTTTGAGATGGAGTTTAGCTCTTGTTGCCCAGGCTGGAGTGCAATGGCGCAATCTCAGCTCACCTCCACCTCTGCCTCCCAGTTCAAGCGATTCTCCTGTCTCAGCCTCCAGTGTAGCTGTGATTACAAGCACGCGCCGCCATGCCCAGCTGAATTTTTTATTATTAGTAGACAGGGGGTTTCTCCAGGCTGGTCTCAAACTCCCAACCTCAGGTGATCTGCCTACCTCGGCCTCCCAAAGTGCTGAGATTATAGGCGTGAGCCACCACGCCCAGACGAAAAGGATCTCTTGTAGGCAGATGGAACCCAAAGGGGCTGAAGAGGTCCTACTGCACCTGCAGGCCTCCTCTCCCTGCATGAAACTGTCCCCTGATTTTATGACCAGTTGTAATGAAATCACACCCAAGTCCCTGACTTAGGAACTCCCATGGGAGTTAAAAGACTCTTCCCTGGCCAGGCGTGGTGGTTCATGCCTGTAATCCCAGTACTTTGAGAGGCTGAGGAGGGCGGATCATCTGAGGTCAGAAGTTTGAAACCAGCCTGGCCAACATGGCAAAACCCCATCTCTACTAAAGATACAAAAAAAATCAGCTGGGTGTGGTGGCATGTGCCTGTTATCTCAGTTACTGGAGAGGCTGAGGCAGGAGAATCTCTTGAACCTGGGAGGCGGAGGTTGCAGTGAGCCTAGATTGCACCATTGCACTCCAGCCTGGGCTACAGAGTGAGACTCCGTCCCCCGCCAAAAAAAACAACATTCATAACGCGTGCAGCTGTCACCACCATCCATCCTCAGAACTCTGTTTGCTTGTTTTTGTTTGTTTATTCGTATGTTTTTGAGGCAGAGTTTTACTTTTGTTACCCAGGCTGGAGTGCAATGGGGCGATCTTGGCTCACTACAACCTCTGCCTCCCAGGTTCAAGTGATTTTCCTGCCTCACACTCCCGAGTAGTTGAGATTACAGGCATGCAGCACCATGCCAGGCTAATTTTTTTTTTTTTTGGTAGAGACGGGGATTCTCCATGTTGGTCAGGCTGGTCTCAAACTCCCAACCTCAGGTGATCTGCCCACCTTGGTCTCCCAAAGTGCTGGGATTACAGGCATGAGCCACAGCACCTGGCCTGTTTGCTTATTTGTTTAGTAGAGATGGGGTCTTGTTGTGTTGCCCAGGCTGGTCTCCAACTCCCTGACTCAAATGATCCTCTCACCTCAGCCTCCCAAAGGCTGAGAATACAGGCACAAGCCACCATGCCCGGCCTCCAGAGCTCTTTTATCTTGTAAAATTGAAACTTTATGTCTACTAAACAATAACTCTGAATTCCCCCAACTCCCCCAACTCCTCAACCCCGGCAACCACCATTCTACTTTCTCTATCTATGATTTTGACTCCTCTAAACACCTCATGTAAGTAGAATTATACAGTATTTGCCTTTTTGTGACTGGCTTATTTCACTTAGTGTAATATCCTGAAGGTTCATTCATATGCTGTAGGAAGTGTGAGAATTTTTTTTACTCTTTAAGACTGAATAATATTCCATTAAGCCACATCTTGCTTATCCATTCATTCATCGATGGACTCAGGGTTTCTTCCATACTTTAGCTACTGTGAGTAATGCTGCTGTGAACAGGGGTGTACAAATATCTCTTTGAGACTCTGCTTTCAGTTCTTTTGGGCATATTCTAAGAAGTGGGATTGCTGAATCATATGGTCATTCTATGTTTTATTTTTTGAGGAACTGCCATATTGTTTTCCATACTGCCTGCACATTTTACACTCCCACCAACAGTGCACAAGGATTCCACTCTCTCTACATCCTCACCAACACTTGCTATTTTATGTTTTTGTTTTTGCAAATAGCCATCCTATGTGTTTGAGGTGAGGGCATTCCATATTTTTATTTGCCAAATGCAGCAACCCTAAAACCCAGTCAGATCAGAGACCTCTTGCCTGGCCCTGATGTCACATCTAGCCCATCTAACCCTGGTCTTTTCTGTGTCGCACCCCAGCCTGGACTCCTGGTCCTCCGGTCCTCACTCTGCCTCTCCTCATTTGCTGCTGCACATGACTCAGCGTGAGACTGTGTCTGGGGCTGCTATAGAGAGAGCTCTCGCTATCTCTTCTTGCATTGCTTCCTCTGAGAGCACCTCCCTGGCACCACACTCACAGGTTGGCATCATAGGCTGAGCCTGAATGTAGAAACTGGCAGAACTTCAACTCAAAGGAAATGGCCCATGAGGAGAAAATGTTGAAACAGCAAAAGTTTGTGGCCTAATTTCAGAGCACTCACAGTTATACATATCTGACACTTTGCAGGCTGGAAGAAGCTGACTTTTTAGTTATTTGATCCTTTTCTTGGTTAGGGTTCCAGATTCCTTCTTCCCTTTTCCCTTTTTCAGGTACTAAGGACCTGCCATGAGCACCACACTGACAGGCAGGCATAGACAAGCAAAACTCTGCCCTCAAGGATCTAGGCCCACTGAGGAAGCCAAGACCTTTCTAAATAGTTGTAACATATTGAAAATGAGAACAGCTGAAGGAAGTACAGGAGGAATGCCATGTGAGGGCATTTGTGGGTGAGGAAGGGTTGCAGTCCAAGGAACTTTGTGGAGGAAGTGTGATCTGAGCAGAACCTTAAAGGATAAATCGGATTTAAGCATATATCAATTTGCCAAATAAAAATTTTAACACACATTTATATTGATTGATTGATTGATGTTTTTAAATGAAGTCTCACTGTGTCACGCAGGCTGGAGTGCAATGACGCAATCTCGGACTGCAACTTCCACCTCCCAGTTTCAAGCGATTCTCCTGCCTCAGCCTTCCAAGCAGCTGGGATTACAGGTGCATGCCACCACACCCGGCTAATTTTTGTATTTTTAGTAGAGACGGGGTTTCACCATCTTGGCCAGGCTGGTCTCGAACTCCTGACCTCAGATGATCTGCCCACCTTGGCCTCTCAAGGTGCTGGGATTATAGGCATGAGCCACCAAGCCTGGCTGCACAAATTTATTAATAGCAATTTATCAATGTTCCTCACTAAAACTTTATTACTTTTAATGATTTGTAGAATTTGTAGCAATTTACTTTTTACCAAGCTTTCCCAATATTTTATTTTATTCCCAAATATTTCCCAATATTTTATTCTCAAATAAACATAAATATCTATGCTTTCATTTCAGGCAATGTTCATGTCCCAAATGTCAAAACACATATAAGGTTGATTTCTCTCTTCCAACCATTTTTTTCCAGGTTTAAAAAATAACCTTTATTTTGAATTAATTTATTAATTAAATTAATATGAATTAATGCAATTTAATTACTCTTAGTTAATATGTGCATTTTAAGAAACTGAAAGACACAAGAAGCAGGCCGGACACAGTGGCTCACACCTGTAATCCAAGCACTTTGGGAGGCCGAGGCAGGCGGATCATGAGATCAAGAGATCAAGACCATCCTGGCCTCCATGGGGGAACCCCATCTCTACTAAAAATACAAAAAAAATTAGCTGGGTGTGGTGGTTCACGCCTGTAGTCTCAGCTACTCGGGAGGCTGAGGTAGAAGAATTGCTTGAACCTGGGAGGTGGAGGTTGCAGTGAGCTGAGATCATGTCACTGCACTCCAGCCTGGTGACAGAGCGAGACTCCATCTCAAAAACAAAAAAACCAAAATAAAACAACAACAACAAAAAACCCACAAGAGGTGAAGAACAAAGCCATCCACAATTACAAGCAGTTTACAGTTTGCTGTGCCCTTCTACATCCTGTGTACGTACAGACACAACATCCAATGGATGTGTTTGTTCACACATCATTCTGCCCAATTTTAAATCTCTTTTGCTGCCTCCTTGGGATTCTGTGACTCTAGTGGCTTGGTTCCCACAGCTATCTCCCTTGCAAACCTATGCTTGAAGTTTTCTGTCACTCTAAGTCAGTGACTATTCTTTCTCAATTTTGACATCTTTGAAATATTCAAAAGAGTAAAGAGAATAACAACAAACACCCATTTGCCCAATGTTCCACTTTAGTTTCTGTTCATGACTGTTGGTCTTAACATGCTGTTATATTTGCTTCAGATGTTTTTTCTCAGAAACAAAATATTACAGATCCAGTTGAACCCTCTTATACCCCTATGCCTGTGATTTGACTCCTTTCCCTCCCTCTCCAGAACTTGACACTTGTCCTTGCTGTTTGTTTTTGTGCTTTTCTGTAGTATGACAGATCCCCAGCTAAGTTACTAACGAGTGTCTGTCTGCTGCCTGAACCCCGAAGGCCAGGCCATGAGCCAAGGCCACAGTGCCCAGCAGAGGAGCAGGTGTCCCTTGGAACCAAACATCCCAGAGCGTATCTAAGAAACCACCAAGAAAAACAGTCCATCACACACACACACACACACAGTGGACAAAGAGCCAGGAAATTAGCTTAAAGGCAGCTTAAGAGTGGGATGCAGTACAGGTCTCTAAAGACATCCTGCTGCTGCCCGGGAGGCCTTGCATGTAGGTCCAAATAAACTCATCCACTTGCCAAGCTGGACTTCTCTCAGCCATTCTTTGGTCTCGCACCTCCTCCTAGCTTGGGAAAAGGTTTTGTGTTTGTATAGTTTTTTAATACAATTCCAGGTTTTCTTTTTTTCTTTCTTTCTTTTTTTTTTTTTTTTCTGAGACGGAGTTTCACTCTTGTCCCCCAGGCTGGAGTTCAGTGGCACGATCTCGGCTCACTGCAACCTCCGCCTCAAGGGTTCAAGTGATTCTCCTGCCTCAGCCTCCCAAGTAAGGATTACAGGTGCCACACCACCACGCCCAACTAATTTTTTTATTTTTGGTAGAGACAGTGTTTCACCATGTTGGTCAGGCTGGTCTCAAACGCCTGACTTCAGATGATCCGCCCACCTTGGTCTCCCAAAGGGCTGGGATCACAGGCGTAAGCCATCATGCCCGACCGTTTCAGGTTTTCTTTGTTATGTTTCTACATATGCATGATCTATAAATAAGGCTTAGCATTTTTTGCATCTTTCTAAACCATAAGCAGGATATGTGTATGTGCATGTGTGCCATATACTGTTGATGTCCTTTAAACATAGAGCTGTTAATTCTTTTTTAATTGCTGTACAGCAGGGATCCCCCAACCCCAGCACAGGTCCATGGCCTGTTAGGAACTGGGTCATACAGCAGGCGGTGAGCAGCAGATGGGTGAGCATGTGAAGCTTCATCTGTATTTACAGCCACTCCCCAGCACTCACATTCCTGCCTGAGCTCTGCCTCCTGTCAGATCAGTGGCAGCATTAGATTCTCATAGCAACACGAGCCCTGCTGTGACCTGCACATGCAAGGGATCTAGTTTGCATGCTCCTTATGAGAATCTAATGCCTGACGATCTGTCACTGTCTCCCATCACTCCCAGATGGAACCATCTAGTTGCAGGAAAACAAGCTCAGGGCTCCACTGATTCTACCCTATGGTGAGCTGTATAATTATTTCATTATATATTACAATGTAATAACAATAGAAATAAAGTGCACAATAAATGTAATGTGCTTGAATCATCCACAGACCATCCCCCACAACCCCCAATCCATGAAAAAAAATGGTCTTCAGCAAAACTGATCCCTGATGCCAAAAAGGTTGGGGACCACTGCTGTACAGGATTCCATTTCAGCAGTATACTACAGTCTATCGATTCTTCTGTTCATGACCATGTAGGTTGTTTCCAATTTGTGATCACAAACAAAGCTGGCAGGAATTCTGTATCTATGTGCTATACTCCCTAGAACACATTATGAGAAGTGGCATCTCGGGTTCTAGCTTATGCTCATCTCCACCTTTGTTAGATATTGCCAAATTGTTTATTATGACATTTGGACCAATTTGCATTCACCATCAATATTTCTGTTCATCAAGCAAGGGACAAGGGCAAGCACCAAAAATAATACATGGTACAGGTATGTTTCAACCTGCAAGTGTAAGGGGATGCATATAGTGCCCAAGATTCTCAGCATGTCATGGGGAAGAGTGCTTAGGCTAGGCATAGCTGGACACAGCATGTGTTCTGTACAAGGAGAGGGAATATAAAATTCCTTGTCGCCTCACGCATTTATAAAGAATTATGGAAAGGCTGAGCGTGATGGCTCACGCCTGTAATCTCAGCACTTTGGGAGGCTGAGGTGGGTAGACTTCACCTGAAGTCAGGAGTTCAAAGCCAGCCTGACCAACATGGTGAAACTCTGTCTCTACTAAAAATACAAAAATTAGCTGGGCGTGGTGGCGTGTGCCTGTAAACCCAGTCACTCAGGAGGTTGAGGCAGGAAAATTGCTTGAACCCGGGAGGTGGAGGCTGCAGTGAGCAGGGATCATGCCACTATGCTCCAGCCTGGGCAACAGAGCAAGATTTCGTCTCAAAAAAAAAACCAAAAAAACGAATTATGGAGGAATCAGAGATCATCTGACCAAGCTGGCTTTGCAATTAAGGTTTAAGGTTTCAGCCTTTCTGGCATGAGAAATAATGTTAGAAACAATCCAGTAATCTAGAGAGTTTATACATTAGGGGATTTGTAGGCCTCCCTGAAAAGCCAGTTCATTGCTAGGTTACCTGAAAAAAGACTCACAAGGGTCATCCACTTAAACTTGTTTATCCCTCTACATTATACCTCTGGCCCTGGCGATGTATTAAACAGACTTTCCGACCTAGGACTTGTATTAGTTGACAACATTGTGACAAGTTTGCATCATGGGCCGTGAAAGGCATAAAAGGTATTTTGAGGCTGTTGTCCATATCTGTAATAAAAAAGGAGAAATAGTCTTTAGAACATATTTAATAGGTTTTTTAACTATCTAGATTTTATTTTTGTTATGGAGAAAGTAGAAATTTTGTTATTAAAAATATATGGTTAGGCCGGGCGCAGTGGCTCATGCCTGTAATCCCAGAACTTTGGGAGGCCGAGGTGGGCAGATCACGAAGTCAGGATATCGAGACCATCCTGGCCAACACGGTGAAACCCCGTATCTACTAAAATACAAAAAATTAGCCAGACATGGTGGCAGGCGCCTGTAGTCCCAGCTACTCAGGAGGCTGAGGCAGGGGAATTGCTTAAACCCAGGCAGTGGAGGTTGCAATGAGCTGAGATCGTGCCACTGCACTCCAGCTGGGCAACAGAGCAAAACTCTGTCTCAAAAAAAAAATATATATATACATATATGTATATATATATATGGTTAACATTTTATCCTGGTCCTGTTTAATGAATAGTTTATGCTTTCATTGATTCGCAATGCCTCCTCTGTCACTTATCAAGTTTCCATATATAGATATACATGGGCCAGCTTCTGAGCTGTCTGATTCTTTTGATCTCTTTGTAGATAGGATAGTACCATACACTCTTCGTTGTTCTCATTTTATAATCAATCGTTGGGTTTTTGTTTTGTTTTAGAGTCAGGATCTTGCTCTGTCACCGAGGCTGGGGTACAGTGGCATGATCGTAACTCACTGTAACCGTGAACTCTTGGGCTCAAGAGATCCTCCTATCTCAGCCTCCCCAGTAGCTGGGACTTCAGGTGTGCACCACCACACCTGGTCAGTCTTTTTTATAGCTCTTTTATAATTTTTAAAATAATCTTTTTCTAGAGCTGGAGTCTCACCATCTTGCCAAGGTTGGTCTCATATTCCAGGTCTCAAGTGATCTTCCTCAGCCTCCCAAAGAGTTGGGATTATAGGCATGCGCCCTGTGATCATGGCTCACAGCAGCCTCTATCTCCTGGGCTCCAGTGATCCTCCCACCTCAGCCTCCCAAATAGCTAGAATTACAGGCACACACCACTATGCTGGCTATTTTTTTGTAGAGACAGGGTTTTATCATGTTGCCCAGGCTGGTCTCGAACTCCTGGGCTCAAGCAATTTGCCTGCCTTGGCCTCCCCAAGTGCTGGGCTTACAGGAATAAGCCAGGGTGCCCAGCCCAGTCTTCATTTTGAAAGAGAAATTCCCTCAAACTTTTGATTTTAAAAAATTGTTTTGGTTATTTTTGGCTCTTTGCTCTTCTATATAGATTTGTTTTATTTTATTTTATTTTTGAGATGGTGTCTCGCTCTGTCGCTAGGCTGGAGTGCAGTGGCACAATCTTGGCTCACTGCAACCTCTGCCTCCTGGGTTCAAGCAATTCTCCTGTCTCAGTCTCCTGAGTAGCTGGGACTACAGGCACACACCACCACGCCAGGCTAATTTTTGTATTTTTAGTAGAGACAGAGTTTCACCATGTTGACCAGGATGGTCTCAATCTCTTGACTTCATGATTCACCCTCCTTAACCTTCCAAAGTGCTAGGATTAGAGGCATGAGCCACTGTCCCTGGCCCTATATAGATTTTAGAATGTACCTTGTCAAGTTACCTGGAAATTCTGTTGGGATTTTTATGAAAAATTGAAAATAGAAATCAGTATGCATGTTGAATCAATAGACTTGGGAAGAATCAATACCTCTGTGATGAAATGCATTCTCATCCATGACTATGGTATATCTCACCATCTTTTGTGTTGTTCAATATTGTCTTTGAGGACCCAATAAAAAGATAGGGTTCCCGTGGGGTTTGGCCCCTATAGAGGCCAAAGTATAATCTTTATTGCTGATAGTGACGTGACCAGGTTAGTGGAGGTAGCTTTAGGTCTGTTACCTGAGTGTTTAGTGGATCAAGGCAACAAATAAATAAACCATTTAACAAACATCTCTGTAGACAAAACACTGCCAGAAGTTTGCTCCCCAAAAGAAAAGCAGAACTAGCATAGCCAGATTATTCTTCCTAAATTTACTATTTAACATTACTCTGCCCTTCAAGGAGCCGAATGAGTAAAGAGGCAAAGAGACTCAGACTATCACACCAATAGAGGTCCTTGAAATGGATGGAGATCTTAGGAGTAGGAACTAAGTATGCTTTCCTCACAAGCATCTAAGTTGTTTGTGTACAGAACCTTTGCCCATTTTAAAAATGGGTAATTTGGCTGGGTGTGGTGGCTCATGCCTGTCATCCTAGCACTTTGGGAGATCAAGGAGTGCAGATTGCCTAAGCCTAGAAGTTCAAGACCAGCCTGGGCAACATGACAAAACCCTGTCTGTACTAAAAATACAAAAACAGTTAGCTAGGCATGGTAGTGTGAACCTGTAATCCCAGCTACTTGGGAGGCTGAGGCACAAGAATTGCTTGAACCCAGGAGGCAGAGGTTGCAGTGAGCTGAGATTGCACCACTGCTCTCCAGCCTGTGAGCTATAGTGAGACTCTGTCTCAATACATACATACATACATAAAATAAAAATAAAGGCCGGGTGCGGTGGCTCATGACTGTAATCTCAGCACTTTGGGAGGCCAAGGCGGCTGGAGCACCTGAGGTCAAGAGTTTGAGACCAGCCTGGCTAACATGGTAAAACCCCGTTTCTACTAAAAATAAGAAAAATTAGCTGGGTATTGTCGTGCGTGCCTGTAATCCCAGCTACTCTGGAGGCTGAGGCAGGAGAATCGCTTGAACCTGGGAGGCTGAGGTTGCAGTGAGCTAAGATCACATCATTACACTCCAGCTTGGGCAGCAACAGTGAAACTCCATCTCAAAAAAATAAAATAAAAGAAAATGTGTAATTTGTCTTTTTATTGTTGAGTTGTAAGTCCAACTTATTTATTTCTCTTGTCAGTTGGGCTTTTGGTATCATAGCTAAGAAATGATTTTCTAATTCAAAGAAGTCACAAAGATTTACTCCTTTTCTTCAAAGGCTTTTATAATTTGATCTCTTACGTGTAGGTCTATGAGAAGTTACAATTATTTTTTGTTTATGGTGTGTGGTAGGGATTCAACTTCTTCTCTTACATGTGGATATTCATATGAACTTTTTTTTTTTGAGACAGTTTCACTCTTGTTGCCCAGGCTGGAGTGCAATGGCATGATCTGGGCTCACTGCAACCTCTGCCTCCCAGGTTCATGCAATTCTCCTGCCTCAGCCTCCCTAGTAGCTGGGATTATAGGCACCTGCCACCATGCCCAGCTAATTTTTCACATTTTTAGTAGAGACGGAGTTTCACGTGTTGGCCAGGATGGTCTTGAACTCCTGACCTCAGGTGATCTGTCTGCCTGGGGCTCCCAAAGTGCTGGGATTACAGGTGAGAGCCACTGCTCCCAGCCCTCACATGAACTATTATCGGATCAATAATTTCTTCTTTACCATTATTTTTTTCTGAGCCTTTTAAAAGAGGATGGAGACCCAATGTATTGTCTCCATTGCTTAGCTGCTGTCACATTTTTTACTTGAAAAAAATTTCGTTATCATGTTTACTCCTCTGTCATGTCTTAATTCACAAATTTTCTCTTTGTGTTCAGTCTGAAGTTTATTCTGTCTATTGGATTTTAAAAATCATTAAATATATGTTATGTTCCTAAGACTTCTAACCCATATTTTCTGATTTAAAAATAAAGTATTTCTGAGGCAGACAAGTCACTAGGTCAGGAGTTTGAGACCAGCCTGGTCAACATGGTGAAACCCCATCTCTACTTAAAAAAAAAATTAGCTGGGCATAGTGGCGAGCACCTGTAATCCCAGCCACTCAGGAGGCTGAGGCAGGAGAACTGCTTGAACCCGGGAGGTAGAGGTCGCAGTGAACCAAGATTGTACCACTGCACTCCAGCCTGGGTAACAGAGTGAGACTCTGTCTCAAAAAATAAAATGAAATTAAAAAAAAAACTAATGAATGTATTATTTTTGAATCTAAAACACAGGCATGGTACAAAATTCAAAGGATAAAAAATATACTGATTAGGTTATTGGCTTTAAAAATATTTGCCTGTTCTTGTTTCATTTTTGTCAGTTCTTGTTTCATAACTTTGTATATAATATGTGTTATTTATAGAGATATAAGTGTGTGTGGAGGTGGGTGGGTTGTTGGTAGGAGACAACATAGGTGAACAGCCTGTGCAAGGAAGAACTGTGGGAGGCAAGGCTAAAGAGGTAGGTTGGTTCAGTTTGTGGACTTTGGAATAAAAGAGAAGAAAACAGTTTTTGAAGAGTTTGAACCTTATTATCTTAGCTATGTAGTCTTTGAAGAATTTTTTTTTAACCACATAATAAGCATTGTGCTTTAAGATGGCTAAAATGCTTCAGATACGTCAAAGGGTGGAGATGGGTAATCTAGGCCTCATTAAAAGGCTTGCATCTCAGGTGGGTACCCAACCACCTTATACTTCCTTAACCCCCTTTTACAGGTCTGTATGCTCATTATAAGCCAGATGTTTCAGACATTTTGTGCAGATTTTCATGTCTGGCTATATTTAAATACTCTGTTTTATAATCTACCCCTCAAAGTCCCCTCCTCTCCTGCCCCTGAGGTGGCCACTCTGAAAAGGAGTCCCTCTCCCCGGGATCCAACAGTGATCTCCCAGCAGGGGGCAGCAGCGGCACATGTCAGGTGTTCAGGGTAGGGTGGGGTCCTGTGGGGTGCCCTATGGGGAGGAACTTGCAGGAGGAAACACAGAAAGTGGAAAAAGTAAACTAGTTCCTCGGTCCCACTTCAGCGTCAAACCCACCCCTGTGGTGAGCTGAGCCACAAATATTTTCTCTAAAGCTGGCAGCCTTTTATTTTGGAAGGAGGAAGATGCACTCCATACTACTGAGGACCTGGCTTTTGTTCTTTGCTTTCTCCTAATTCCTTGTCCTCTGCTTTGGCCATAAACGTTCTAATTTCTCTCACTCTTCTCTTTCCTTTCCTTCATCTCCAACATTTTCCTATTTTTTCCCCACTCTCAGGAGTATAGGTCTGGCCAAATAATCACCCTCTAGTCACTCTGGAAATAAGAAACACAGCATAAGGGAAGGGAAAAGCTGGCTGGCTTCCCCAGTTTCTCACCTACCCCAGGGGCATTACATTTATCTTCAAGACTATCATCACCTGGAAGGCAAAGGCCTCTCTCAATTCCTTACACATCTCTGTGTTCCCCATTCACTTGCTGGACTGTATGAGAACATAGACACCCACCTGCAATCTGGTCTATAGCTTTGTCCACATCTGCATGGCATGTGGAGAAGGAATGCCTGGGGGTGGGACCTGGGGGGCTGGGGATCAAAACACTGTGATGAGGGATAGTTTTGCAGAAATCCCCAAAAACGTGATCCTAGGACCTTCTCACTGCTTCTCCCTGAAATCCACCATTACAGTACCCTTATACTATCTCTGTACCCTGGTATACCACAGTAGAGGCAGTGTGGTAACTATGTGACCTCTAAACTAGTCCCACCATGGCCAAGGTGATAACATGTACATGGGAGTTTATCATCTTGGGCATGGTGGGACTAGGATAGAGGTCACATAGTTAATTTCAGGCAAGTAACTTGCCTTCTCTGGGCTTCACTTTTCTTATCTGTAAATGGGTATTAATAATGCCTTTCATAAATACCTCACAGAGGCCAGAGCAGTGGCTCACGCGTGTAATCCTAACACTTTGGGAGTCCAAGGCTGGAGAATTGCTTGAGGCCAGGAATTTGAAACCAGCCCGGGCAACACAGTAAGACCCCATATCCACAAAAAATAAAAATTAGCTGGGCACATTGGTGCCTACCTGTAATCCAAGGTACTTGGGAGGCTGAGGCAAGAGGATCATTTGATCCCAGAAGATTGAGGCTGCAGTGGGCTATGACTGTGCCACTGCACTCTAGCATGGCTGACAGAGGGAGACCTTGTCTCTAAAACATAATTTTAAAAAAAACCTCATAGAATTGAGATACTCAAGTAAGATCATAATGTGAGAAGGTTGCATTTATGGTAGAGTGTTTTTAAACACTGTTTATCATTACTCGTTCTTTTTCAAGAGCACTTTGGTCCCTGTCTCGTGGGCATGTGGCTTGAGTTTAAGCCTAAGAATTTGGTGTTGGGATAAATTGGCTTTAAAAACATCTTTTAAATTTTATTTTAATTTATTTTTAGAGATATGGTCTATGTTGCCCAGGCTGGTCTCAAATTCCTGGCCTCAAGCCAACCTCCTTGCCTCGACCTCCCAAAGTGCTGGAATTATAGACATGAGCCACCAGGCCAGGACAAAAATTTTGTATTTTTAATTATTGTAGATACATAATAGTTGTACATCTTTTTTTTTTTTCTTTCAGACAGAGTCTTGCTCTGTCACCCAGGCTGGAGTGCGGTGGCGTTATCTCGGCTCACAGCAACCTCCACCTCCTGGGTTCAAGCGATTCTCTGCCTCAGCCTCCCGAGTAGCTGGGATTACAGGCGCCTGCCACCACGCCCAGCTAAATTTTTTTGTATTTTTAGTAGAAACGGAGTTTCACCATGTTGGCCAGGCTGGTCTTGAACTCCTGACCTTGTGATCCATCTGCCTCAGCCTTCCACAGTGCTGGGATTACAGGTGTCAGCCACCACACCAGCCTAGTTGTGCATCTTTCAAATTGATCTCCTGAGGGCTCTAGGGCCATTGAGAGGAAAGATAGCACAGAACCAAGTGGATTTATTTCTAGGAATTTGGCTCCTAGCCCCTTGTCAGGGAAGGTGGCTTCTTTCTTTCCCTGGGGCCAAGAGAGACTAATAGGGAGATGTATCTTTAGAATCCTGGGTCTGAATAAGATCACAAAAGGGTCATTGGTTTTAGGCTTTTTTTTCCTTTTTTTTTTTTTTTTTTTTGCCTCTTACATAAGGCTAAATCTAAACTACTCTAGAGGGATAAGAAAGAATATGGGATATAGTCTGTCTGTTAAATGTTTCCAAGGAGACTCCTTTTTCTTTCCTGGTAATTCAGGACTAAATATGTGTTACAGCAAGTTCTTCTTTTTAGCCTTTTTGCTGCAATGGAAGATTGCAAATGCTTTGAGGGTAGAGTCTATTCATATTTATATCCTGTGCAAAGCCGGCACAGAGTGGCCCTAGGGTCCTGTCTATCGACCTGAACTGCATTGTTCTCTTCTCCCAGGAGCTAGGAAATACGCTGGTCACTGTTTTTTGTTGGCTTTAAATATAGTATTTGCAAAGTTTAAAACAAACCTTCTGATCGGTTGGCTTGCGGCTTCTCTCCTAAATCTCCCTCCTTTCAGAATCAGGATGGCAGTAGGAAGTGTCAAGACCGAGCTTCTGTTTCTGTTCAAGGACAGTCCCTGCAATGGCTTGGGTTGAGCTGCCCTCCCTTTACTTATCAAATGAAATCAGCCACCACAGGAAATTGGCTTCTCCAGGTTGTAGAGACAGGAAGCAGCACCACAAAGCAGGGTCCAGGGAGGGAAGCCAGAGATCAGAGAAACAGCTCAAGTCCCAGCTCTGTTGGTACCTGGCCCTGGCCTTCCTTTCTGCCTGTCTCGTTCTTACCATCTCTAGCCTCACCTGCCCTTCTCCCAGGTCCCGGCGTTTGAGGCTGAAAGGCCCCATCGAAGTGGTCAAGGCCAGCCTCCCTCCCGCTCAGTCACTCCCAACAAGTCTTCCAGCCTGTGCTTGACCCTTCCAGGGATGGAAATTTGACTGCTTCCCCTAAGAAACCAGCTCCATTTTGCCTTTTATCCATCTGAAACCTCCCTCCTCCAGTGTTTTCCATAGGTCCGCATGGGGCTTGCTTTTCCTTGGGACAGCCCTTTCCACACCTGAGTCTCCAGGCTAAGCCCACCCGGGGAGGTCTCTCGGTAGAGGCATGAGTTTCTCAGAAACTCAACCAGAGGGAGTCAGGAAGGGGCCTAGGCAGGAAGGAAAAGGCGAGAACAATGCCACTCGTGGGCACTTTCCTTGCCAAGGAGTTACGTGTGGTGGCTTTAACTCAATGTTAGTACCACCTCAATGTGCTTTTCATCTCCTGCGTGCCTAGTGCCTTATGGGAAGGGTGTCTTCCCTTTTAGCTCACTTCATTAATTTTTTTAATGAATATTTAAATACATATATAAAGGTATCATGACACTCCACTCCTAACTACTTCAGTATGTATCTTTAAAACATAAGAATATTTTTCCAGCGAGGGGTGGGGAGTTGGGGAGAGATAGCATGGGGAGAAATGCCAGATATAAGTGATGGGGAGGAAGGCAGCAAATCACACTGCCATATGTGTACCTATGCAGCAATCTTGCATGTTCTTCACATGTACCCCAAAACCTAAAATGCAATAAAAAATTTTTTTAAAAAAGAATATTTTTCGGCCTGGTGCAGTGGCTCATGCCTGCAATCCCAGCACTTTGGGAGGCTGAGGTGGGTGGATCACCTGAAGTCAGGAGCTCCAGACCAACCTGGCCAAGATAGTGAAACCCGGTATCTACTAAAAATGCAAAAATGGGCCAGGCATGGTGGTGGACGCCTGTAATCCCAGCTACTCAGGAGGCTGAGGCAGGAGAATCGCTTGAACCCAGGAGGTGGAGTGAGCCAAGATGGCGCCACTGCACTCCAGCCTGGGCAACAAGAGCAAAACTCCGTCTCAAAAAAAAAAAAAAAAAAAAGAGGATATTTTTCTGCATAGCTAAAATCAAAGTCTAATACCCAATAAAATAACTATAACGTCCTAACATTACTTAATACTTAATCCATATTCTAAATTGTTTCCAAAATGTCCTTTATTGCTAGTTTGTTCAAACCAGGATCCAATCTAGGACCATGCATTTTATCTGGTTGGTATGGTACTTAAGTCTCTCTTATGGATGACGCTGATAAATGGAAGTTTCCTTGTTAAAGTGCTCTCTCTTTAAAAATACATATCAGGGCCACGCGCAGTGGCTCACGCCTGTAATCCCAGCAGTTTGGGAGGCTGAGGCAGGCGATCAACTGAAGTCAAGAATTCAAGACTAGCCTGGGCAATGTGGTGAAACCCCATCTCTACTAAAAATACAAAAATTAGCCGGGCATGGTGGTGCACACCAGTAATTCCAGCTACTTGGGAGGCTGAGGCAGGAGAATGGCTTGAACCTGGGAGGCGGAGGTTGCAGTGAGCTGAGATCCACTGCACTCTAGCCTGGGCAACAGAGCAAGACTCTGTCTCTAAATAAAATAATCAGGCTGGGCATGGTGGCCCGCTCCTCCAATCCCAGCACTTTGGGAGGCTGAGGTGGGCAGATCACTTGAGCCCAGGAGTTTGAAACCAGCCTGGGTGACCTGGAGAGACCTTATCTCTTCAAAAAATACAAAAATTAGATGGGCAAGGTGGCACATGCCTGTGGTCCCAGCTACTGGAGAGGCTGAGGTGGGAAGATCTCTTGAGTTCAGGAGGCGGTGGTTTCAGTGAGCTGAGATCATGCCACTGAACTCTAGCCTGAACCACAGAATCAAACCCTGTCTCAAAAAAAAGCAAAAAAAGGAAAAAGAACAAAACCAAATAAAAAGACACACCATACATCATCAAAGAGTTCATTACGTCACTGTAATATCAATATAGTTCACATTACACTTCATGTGACAGTTGTACCACTCAGACACCATGAACCTGCTACTCGAGACAGTTAAATTCAAGAATAATTTTTTTCTGGCTGGGTGCAGTGGCTTACATCTGTAATCCTAGCACTTTGGGAGACCGAGGCAGGCAGATCACCTGAGGTCAGGAGTTCGAGACCAGCATGACCAACATGGTGAAACCTCATCTCTACTAAAAATACAAAAATTTGCCAGGTGTGGTAGCTGGCACCTGTAATCCCAGCTACTCGGGAGTCTGAGGCAGGAGAATTGCTTGAACATGGGAGGCAGAGGTTCCAGTGAGCCGAGATCCCACCACTGCACTCCAGCCTGCTCTTTTTTTTTTTGAGACAGTCTGGCTCTGTTGTCCCGGCTAGCATGCAGTGTTGCCATCTTGGCTCACTGCAACCTCCACCTCCCAGGCTCAAACGATTCTCAGCCTCCCTAGTAGCTGGGACTACAGGTATGCATCACCATGCCCGGCTAATTTTTGTATTTTTAGTAGAGTCGGTTTTTCACCATGTTGGACAGGCTGGTCTCGAACTCCTGACCTCAGGTGATCCTGCCCACCTCGGCCTCTCAAAGTGCTGGGATTACAGGCATGAGCCCCCTTGCCTGGCCAAGAATAATTTTTTTCAAGAAGTATTTAGTCTATAGAGTCCCAGTAACAGACATAATAAACATACACATGGTAGTATTTCACATTCATGAATTTGTTCAGCTTGGGAACAATGGGAATTTAGCTTTTTCTTTTTTTTTTTTTCGTTTTTTTGAGGTGGAGTCTCACTCTGTTGCCCAGGCTGGAGTGCAATGGCACAATCTCACCTTACTACAAACTGTGCATCCTGGGTTCAAGTGATTCTCCGCCTCAGTCACCCAAGTAGATGGGATTACAGGCACCCGCCATCAAGCCCAGCTAATTTTTCTATTTTTAGTAGAGACGCAGTTTCACCATGTTGGCCAAGCTGGTCTCGAACTCCTGACCTCAAGTGATCTGCCCGCCTTGGCCTCCTAAAGTTCTGAGATTACAGGTGTGAGCCACCGCACACAGCCTAGATTTTTCATATTTATTCATTTTTTCAGAATAGCCTGAAATTTATTCTAGTTATATTGGAAAAAAAAAAACCTCTATGACCATCCACATCATACAACATATCAATTCTGACTGAAATGCTGACCTAAATTTTTTTTTAGACTGATGGGGTACACGTGCATGTTTGTTACATGGGTTTTTTCTTTTTTTTTTTTTTTAGACGGAGTCTCATTCTGTCACAAAGGCTGGAGTGCAGTGGCATGATATTGGCTCACTGCAGCCTCCGCCTCCCAGGTTCAAGCGATTCTCCTGTCTCAGCTTCCTATGTGGCTGGGATTACAGGCACCTGCCACCACACCCTGCTAATTTTTGTACTTTTTTAGTAGAGTCAGGATTTCACCATGTTGGTCAGGCTGGTCTCAAACTCCTGACCTCAAGTGATCCATCAAAGATTATAGGTGTGAGCCACCCCACCTGGCCAAATGGGTTATATTGCATGATGCTGGGGACTGGGCTTCAGGTGTACCCGTCACCCAAACACTGCCAATTACCTAGTAGGTAATTTTTTTTTCTTTTGAGATGGAGTTTCACTCTTGTTACCCAGGCTGGAGTGCAGTGGCGCAATCTCGGCTCACTGCAACCTCTGCCTTCCAGGTTCAAGCAATTCTCCTGCCTCAGCCTCCCGAGTAGCTGGAATTACAGGCATATGCCACCATGCCCAGCTAATTTTGTATTTTTTTAGTAGAGACGGGGTTTCTCCATGTTGGTCAGGCTGGTCTCAAACTCCCAACCTCAGGTGATCTGCCCGCCTCAGCCTCCCAAAGTACTGGGATTACAGGTATGAGCCACCGCGCCCGGCCTTAGTAGGTAATCTTTTAACCCTCATCCCTCTCTCATCCTCCCCTACTTTTAGAGTCTCAGTGTCTACTGTTTCCATCTTTCCGTCCACGTGTCCCTGTTGTTTATTTCCCACTTATAAGTAAGAACATGAGGTATGAGGTCTTTGAGTTTCTGAGTTAGTTGACTTAGGATAACGGCCTCCAGCTCCAACCATGTTACTGCAAACAAAGGACATAATTTCTTTCTTTCTTTCTTTTTTTGAGACAGAGTCTTACTCTGTTGCTCAGACTGGAGCACAGCAATTCTACCTCAACTCACCGCAACCTCTGCCTCCCAAGTTCAAGCGATTCTTGTGTCTCAGCCTCCTGAGCAGCTGGGATTACAGGCATGTGCCACTATGCCCAGCTAATTTTTGTATTTTCAGTAGAGATGGGGTTTCGCCATGTTGGCCAGTCTGGTCTCAAACTGCTGGTCTCAAGTGATCCACCCACCTTAGCTTCCCAAAGTGCTGGGATTACAGGCATGAGCCAGATTTCATTCTTTTTCATGTCTGCAGTTACAGTGTTCTAGCTGGTTCTGCTGTGCCCTTTATTTCCTATAAATGACAAATGAGATGTTAAGGTTTGATTTAATTCAAGTTAAACACTTTTAGCAAGGATATATCCTAAGTGCTGTCGTATACTTTATGTGCACCACAGTGGAAGACATACTCTGGTTTTCTCCCATCGGTGATGCTAGGATTAACCCCTGCCTTAGGTGTTGACAATGTGACCTCTTTATTGTGTTTTTTTTCTTCTCTTGTGACCAAAGAGAAGTATCTGTGGTTGCTGTTGCATTACACAAATGTCAAGTGATATTTACTTTAAAGTCACAATTGGTCAGAAAAAGAAAAGGCAGATGTGTTAGGAATCTCAATGGAAACAGAACCAACAGGGCATTTATTTAGAAAAAGAGATTTTTTTTTTTTTGAGACGGAGTCTCGCTCTGTTGCCCAGGCTGGAGTGCAGTGGCGCAATCTCAGCTCACTGCAACCTCCACCTACCGGGTTCAAGTGATGCTCCTACCTCAACCTCCCGGAGTAGCTGGGACCATAGGCACTTGCCACCACACCCAGCTAATTTTTTGTATTTTTAGTAGAGACAAGGTTACACTGTGTTAGCCAGCATGCTCTCAATCTCCTGACCTGATGATCCGCCAGCCGTGGCCTCCCAAAGTGCTGGGATTACAGGCGTGAGCCACCATGCCTGGCCAAGAGATTTTTTTTTAAGGAATTGGTTCACATAGATTATGGAGGCTGGCTAGTACAAAATCTGCAGAGTGAGCTAGCAGGCTGCAGAACTTCCTTTTGCTCCAGGAAGCTCAGTCTTTTTGTTTTAGGCCTTCAACTGACTGGATGAGGAGGCCCACTCACATTATGGAAGGTAATCCACTTTGCTTAAAGTTCACTGATTTGAATGTTAATCTTATCCAAAACTATCCTCACAGAGACATCCAGAATAATGTTTAACCATGTATCTGCTCTGAAAAGTCAATGGGTTCATTTTTTCTATTAAAAACCCCACCACATATCTGGGCATTGTGGCCCACCTAAACTGACATGTAAAATTAAGATCACAGAAGGGCTGAGAGAGATAGTTTCCATCTCTGCTACTATGTTCTGTTCCAGTGTCAATAATTTAACATTCAGGGCCTCAGTTTTCCTCTCTGTAAAACAAAGGGTTTGGACTAAAAGATCTCTAAGTTTCCTTCCTGCTTTAAAGTTATTTTAAAAATTGTGGTAGACCTGGTGCTGTGGCTCACTCCTGTAATCCCAGCACTTTTGGAGGCCCAGGTGGGTGGATCACTTGAGGTCAGGAGTTCAAGACCAGCCTGACCAACACGGTGAAACCCCATCTCTACTAAAAACACAAAAATTAGCCAGGTGTGGCGGTGTGCACCTATAATCCCAGCTACTCAGGAGGCTGAAGCAGGAGAATCACTTGACTCTGGAAGGCAGAGGTTGCAGTGAGCAGAAATCACACCATTGCACTCCAGCCTGGGTGACAAGAGCAAAACTCTGCCTCAAAAAAAAAAAATGATTGTGGTAAAGTACACATAACAAAAAATGTACCATCTTAACCGTTTATAACAGTACAGTTCAACAGTGTTAAGTATATTCCTATTGTTGGTCAAGCAGTCCCTAGGAGTTTTTCATCTTTCAAAATAAACTCTATATCCGGTCTGGCTTGGTGGCTGACACATGTAATCCCAGCACTTTGGGAGGCCGAGGCAGCTGGATCACCTGAGGTCTGGAGTTCGAGACCAGCCTGGCTAACATGGTGAAACCCCATCTCTACTAAAAATACAAAAAATTAGCTGGGTGTGATGGTGGGCACCTGTAATCCCAGCTACTGGGGAGGCTGAGGCAAGAGAATCGTTTGAACGCGGGGGGCGGAGGTTGCAGTGAGCCGAGATCACGCCATTGCACTTCAGCCTGGGCAACAAGATCCAGACTCCATCTCAAAAAAAAAAAAAAGAAAAAAAAAACACCTCTATATCCATTAAACATTATTTCCCCCTCTTCACAGCCCCTGGCTGCTTCCAATGCTTTTGGGTATATGCCCATAAAAATAAAATTTTGAATATAAATAAAACTTAGATTAGCTTTTCATTGACCCTTCTGAAAGCATACACCTTATATAATACATTTACCTCTTTCACTTGAATTCTCAACTACTATCTACTGCCCTCTCAGGATGTCTTAACCTGGAGTCCATGGACTCTAGGGGTCTGTGGATAGAATTCTATTTCAGTGTAGTCAATTTCTTCTCCATGCATATGTATTTCATTTTCTACATTGAAAAACATGATTCTGAGGAGTCCACAGAAGTTGCTAGAGTACCAGAGGGTTGTGTGGCATGATGAACTTTAAGATTCCCTTGTAGACCAAACCAACTGTCTGGGTTTCCCAGGGTATAACAGAGAAGGTCACTGCCTTGATTCACAATTCATATAAGGATCCTGGTTACCAGGGCACTTCCCTGCCCTTGGAGAGACAGGGATCTCTCTCCACTTTGGTATGGATGCAGAAGGCACAGAGAATAGCGTTGAGGCAGAAACGAGTAAGAAGCTCTCCTGCCCCAGGGGCCTGGTTAGGAAGGTGGAAGCTGAGCTGTCAGGGCCATCTTCCCGGCAAAACACAGGTGGCACATCCCTTCCCTGATTGCTGCTAACATAGACTCTCCCTGCAATTCCATTCTCTGATCCCATGCTGCAGGACTGGATGCACTTTTGGATCAAGCACTGAGACAAAACTGAATTTAAAAATTTAAGTTAGGCCAAGAGCAGTTATCCTGTAATTCCAGCACTTTGGGAGGCTGAGGCAGCTGGATCACCTGAGGTCAGGAGTTCGAGACCAGCCTGGCCAACATGACAAAACCCCATCTCTACTAAAAATACGAAATTAGCTAGGCATAGTGGCATGTCTGTAATCCCAGCTACTCGGGAGGCCAAGGCAAGAGAATCGCTTGAACTTGGGAGGCAGAGATTGCGGTGATCCAAGATCGTGCCATTGCACTCCAACCTGGGCAACAAGAGCGAAACTCCATCTCAAAAAACATAACAAAACAAAACCCAAATTAGCTGAGTGTGGTGGCAGGTGCCTGTAACTCCATCTACTCAGGAGGCTGAGGCAAGAAAATTGCTTGGACCTGGGAGGCAGAGGTTGCCGTGTGCTGAGATCATGCCACTGCACTCTAGCCTGGGTGACAAAGAGAAACTTCATCTCAAAAAATAAAAATAAATGAAAAAGAATTGATCCTAGTGAAAAAGATTTCAATTGAATAAAAATAGAAATAGACAAAAATGGAAATGTTTCAAATGAGTGTCATAAAAAGATGACCAAATAATTAAATTGACTTTGTGAGTTTTTTCCAGAAAACATGTTCTTTAGAACAAAAGGGTCTTTAGCTCCATACACAGATTCCTAGTGACCACGGTCATCTCATTAATAAACGGCTTTGATTATGGGACTCAGTAAACAAAATGGCTTGTGGTGTGTGCAGCTGAGTTTCTTCGCTGTTTTGAAAATTGTACTAAATGCTTGTCTCCAGAGGTTTGTTCCTTAGACAACGCCTGGAGGGAAATTTATTTGCAAAACTCCCCACACCCTGGAAAAACATTTGTTCTGGTCAGATTCCTGGAATTCATACACAGATACTGGGGAATCTCACAACTGGTGTCTGTCACAATTTTTTCTGCCAACTTTGAGTTAACTTTTCCTCCGGGCGTTTCAGTTCTAAGAACGTTCCCTTTGACAGAGAAAACAGAAGCAAAATACAAATTGAGGAGTTCTGCTTTCTCTTGTCACCCACCAACATGACAACATTGACCACAAACAGCGTATCCCCTTTTTTGCTTTGAATATGACTTTATGAAGCCCTTGTACGGGCCTCAATTCATGTGAGGCTTTCACTTTCTCAGAAGTACGCTGGCATTTGTTCCATCTTCTTAAGTGCATCTGCGGGCGAAAGCACTCTCTGTTCAGCTCAGGCTCACCTTCTCTTACAATCACATCAACAAACATCTGCAGCCTTAGGGTTTCTTTAAGCCCTTTCCTCCTTTTTCACAGAATTGAGATTTCACTGGCAAAGTGAATGCTCTTAGGAAGTACTACATTCTTGAGCATCTTTCTAATGTCTCAAGCCATGGTATGTTCTTTTAATTGATAAAATCTAGGGACCACATCTAACTGTGCCCTACCATTTCTCTCACTGTCATGTACTTGAAGAAGACAGTTGCTTTCTCCCAAGCTTCCTGTCATTTCCACTCTGCCAACCAATTCCTCCTTTTGGCCAAATTTAGGTTCAGAGTGGCAGTTCCCCTTACTACTTCCTCTACTCTCTGGAAGATGAAATTGTCAGCATGCAATAATAATAGCTGACATCTACTGAGCTCTTTCTGTGTGAAAGGCATCTTTACTATGAGGAAGCGGAGGCAGAGATGCTCAGTATCTTGCTCAAGTTCATCCAACTGGGAGGTGGCGGAGTGTGGGCATTCAAGCCAGGGTCTGACTCCAGAGCCTAAGTTCTGTTTCTTGTTCTACGCACCTGTCGAAGAGTCTGATTTCACCTGGATAGGCTTTCAGCAGGCCTGAGGATGTCAAGATCTCCCATCAGCATCTCCCCACCTTGGGGTCGCCTTTGTGATAGGGAGGGGTTTGCGATCTCTTTCCTGAGTCATGTGGGAGCTGGGTAACTCCCACTGCAGTGGAGAGAGATACCTTTTTGGTATCTCTTCTGTCCTCCCACCTTCAGCCTTCTATCCTTGTGACCTACAACCCCACACCTCCTCCACTCCTAACGGTGTTCTTGGTTACTTCCAGGATGTCTTCATGTTCTCCCCTGACGATTCATGCAGACAGGCTTTTCTTAAACACCTTTGCTTCTTTCCGCCTGTGGACCACCTTACACTCATTGGAGACATGGCTGGCAGGAGGATAATGGTGACCCGCCTCTAGGACCACTTGATTAGTGGTGGGTTCCCAAGTGGAATAGTTCTTCTATGTAGATTTCTCTCTAAATGATTCTGCTCTTTCCCCCGCTAAATTTCAATACGTTTTGGGAATGCCACATTTTCTGGGTTACTTAAGTCATCTCGTTTTAACTAAATGGCTCTCCAAGGTTGCTTTCCCTTCCATAGTCATTGAGAATACATCTCACTTTGCCCCAAGTAATAAAAACCCTGCAATCATAATAACAACAACCAACACAGAGCTCTTAATGTGCATCAGGTGCTGTGTCTAAGGGCTTACAGGATTGATTTATTTAATTTTTCACAATTCTATACAGTAGGTACTATTATTATCACCATTTTACAGATGTGGAAATGGAGGCACAGAGAAGCCAACCCACTACTGAACAGGGCATTTTTGCTCACAGAACAAAGTCTAGGCCGGGTATGGTGGCTCACGCCTGTAATCCCAGCACTTTGGAAGGCCAAGGCAGGTGGATCACCTGAGGTCAGGAGTACGAGACCAGCCTGACCAACATAGAGAAACTCCGTCTCTACTAAATATACAAAAAAATTAGCTGGGTGTGGTGGTGGGTGCCCGTAATCCCAGCTACTCAGGAGGCTGAGGCAGGAGAATTGCTTGAACCTGGGAGGTGGAGGCTACAGTGAGCCGAGATCATGGCATTGCACTTTAGCCTGAGCAACAAGAGCAAAACTCCATCTAGAAAACATAGTCTATGTGAATCTGTTTCTTTTACAAACTTTCTATTAATAATTTTCAGCCAATCCATGTAATCAAGAGGATCCTAGATTGAAAGAAGTATCATTTCATTGAAATGATTTCAAATTTAGGCCGGGCTTGGGGGCTTACACCTGTAATCCCAGCACTTTGGGAGGCTGAGGTGGGTGACAGAGCGAGACTCTATCATCTCAAAAAAGAAGAAGAAGAAAAAAAAAGATCTGTTTTGCTCTTGTTGCCCAGGCTGGAATGCAGTGGCGCAAATCTTGGCTCACCGCAACCTCTGCTTCCCTGGTTCAAGTGATTCTCCTGCCTCAGCCTTCTGAGTAGCTGGGATTACAGGCATGTGCCACCACACCCGTCTAATTTTGTATTTTCCTTCCATGTTGGTCAGGCTGGTCCCAAACTCCTGACCTCAGGTGATCCGCCCACCTCGGCCTCCCAAAGTGCTAGGATTATAGGTGTGAGCCACTGCACCCGGCCTAGAAAGATTTCAAATTTAGTATTACCAAATTTCACCTATAAGCCACTGTAAACTTAGAATCTATTAGCTTCTGGTCAATAATTTAAATTATCATGTTTGTTATTATAATTATGTAGAACTGTAATTTCAGAATAGCTTAAATAGTAATTATGACCCAAACTAAAAATATTCTTCTCCCAACCAACTGTAAGTCAATTCTATCAATTTCTTATTTTTAAGTTTGGTTTGAGATTGTTTCACCTATAAACATTTATTGTCTATTAATGTTTCTGCTAATATTTTGAGCATGTTGCAAATATTTCAGTTTTTTCTATCTTATTTTGCAGTTTTTGCTAACATTTAACTCCTTTTTAGGCATTCCCAGACCTAACTTACCCTAAAGTATACCCCACCAAGAAACATCACTCAGAATATCAGACGCTACTGCCTCTGTAAATAATTCCATTACCCTATCACTCAAGTGACTCAGTTCCCTCTGGGGTGGTAGACTGTAATTTTTGACTTTTGCCAATTGAATTGCAGTTCTGGTTTCCCTGACAGCCCAGTAGTTTTGCACATAGCTGCAGGTAATGTGCTCTTACTCTGGCAAGACTTGTAGCTGTCATTGCTTTCTGCTAATTCCAGGAAAAACCTTATTTTCCTTTCCAAACCCCAGTTCCTCTTTCCTTCCCCTGTCGCC
Organism: Cacajao melanocephalus; assembly: GCA_963573385.1. Classification (NCBI taxonomy): domain Eukaryota; kingdom Metazoa; phylum Chordata; class Mammalia; order Primates; family Pitheciidae; genus Cacajao; species Cacajao melanocephalus. Next base: position 20,424 of record CAUYLG010039168.1, on the reverse strand, counting down.
CCTCCTTCTCTCCTCACCTTTCTCAATTTGTTGTCTTTGACGGGGAGGGGTTTCATTTGCTTTTTTTTTTTTTTTTTTTCCTACTTGGAGAATGAGACAGGGTTTTTAACTGCAAACAGCAAAAACTGATTCTGACTCATGTGAGCAGGAAAGGACTGTATTGGAAGGATAGTGACTAAATGTCAGTGGAGATGCAGGTGAGCAAATGGCAGCAGCAAGGGGTGGTGGGCAGCTGTCCCCACGGCCATGGTCATGCCAGGGGGCAGCCTGGCTGGAAGGCTGTATCATCGTGACTGCCTGGGACATCAGAGGCTGCTGCTGCCACCCCTGGAGTAAGGCAGCTTCCTCACATCACTTGCTTCATGCCCATGTTTCTTGGTATGCATTCAGATGGTTGAGCCCAGATCATGCAACCAAATCCTAATTTCCAAGGGATAGGGCTCTGTTTCCAAACAAGACCATGCAAGAAAAGGCTCCCCTTAACAGTAAAGAGGTTCAGATGCTGAGCACCAGTCAAAGATAACCCCTGCAAATACTGACCATTAGAGATTCCAACTCCAGAGACATAGTCCTTTTATCCCCAAACAGAAGAATAGAATCATTTCTGCTCTCAAAGAGATGAGTACCCTTTTCTCCTTAACAAGAAATACAACTTTCTGAAGTTTTCTGATATTTATTTATTTATTTAGAGACGGAGTCTCGCTGTGTCGCCAGGCTGGAGGGCAGTGGTGTGATCTCTGCTCACTGCAATCTTCTCCTCCCAGGTTCAAATGATTCCTCTGCCCCAGCCTCCTGAGTAGCTGGGACTACAGGCGTACACCACCACGCCCCTAATTGTTTGTATTTTAGTAGAGACGATATTTCACTATATTGGCCAGGATGGTCTCGATCTCCTGACCTTGTGATCTGCCCACCTCGGCCTCCCAAAGTGCTGGGATTACAGGCGTGAGCCACTGTGCCCAGTCAGTTTTCTGATATTTAAATTATATAATATTTTAATATATTTAAATTATGTAATTTTAAAATATATTTTTAATATAATTATATTTAATACATTATACTAATATGATATATAATTTATTAATATAGTAGAACATAATTAATATATAAAGGATCTCCCTAGTAGCCATCTCCAACATAGGATTAAGGATAATTGTGGTGATTTTTTATTTTGCTTTGTTTCTGAAACAGGGTCTCGCTTTGTCACCCAGGCTGGAGTGCAGTGGCGCAATTTTGGTTCACTGCAGCCTCGATCTCCTGGGCACAAATGAGCCTCCTGACTAGCTGGGACAACAGGCTCATTCCACCATGTCTGGCTAATTCTTTTGCATTTTGTATTTTTGTAGAGATGGGGTTTCACCATGTTGCCTAGGCTGGTCTAAATCTCTTGAGCACAAGTGATCCACCCACCTCCGCCTCCCGAAGTGCTGGGATTACAGGTGTGAGCCACTGTGCCTGGCCCAGATAATTGGATTTTAAATCAGAAACCTAAAGCTTCAAAATCTTCAAACTGTAACACTTAAAAACATTTATACAGATATTAAAGGAATAGTTCAGTACCAGTGAAATATTTTTAATTTGAGAAGCCAAATACATATTTATGAATCACTCTACAGGTACAAAGAGAAACTGCACAATTTCAAAAGAGTATGGTCAAAATGCTGTATCATTCTGTTCAACTAGCTTTAAGATGGTGCTAGTTGCTCTAATGCTCTATCTGATTTAGACTGTAATAGGAAATCATGTTTTACATAAATGTATTTTCCAAGTAACTAGAGAGTGTTGGTTTAAGCACCAATTTTTTTTATTGTGATTTTTCAAAAAATGTTAAACAAATCACACTAAATCACACTTCACTTACAGGTATGAGACACTACGCTTCCCTTTCTTGTATAGTGGGTCCATGTGAATCTATTCTTTTTTTTCTGGTTTATTTTTATATAACAGCTTTATTGAGATATAACTCATCCACCATCTAATTTACACATTTAACGTGTACAAGGCAATTTTTTTAGCATATTCAGAGTCATGAAACCATCACCACAATTTTAGAACATTTTCATAACCTCAAAAGGAAACCCCATACCCATTACCAGTCACTCCCATTTTCCCCCAAACCTCCAGACCTAGGTAACCACTAATCTTTCTCTCTCTATATATTTGCCATTTCTGGACAATTCATATAAATGAAATTATGTAACATGTGATCATTTGTGACTGACTTTTTTCACTTAGCATAATGTTTTCAAAGTTTGTCCCGGTTGTAGCATGTTATCAGTACTTTGTTCTCTTTTATGGCTGAAAAATATTCCACTGCATGGCTGGGTGCAGTGGCTTATGCCAGCATTTCCAGCACTTTGTGAGGTCAAGGAGATGGATTGCTTGAGCTCAGGAGTTTGAAACCAGCCTGGGCAACGTGGTGAAACCCCGTCTCTATCAAAAATACAAAAAATTCGTCAGGTGTGGAGGCAGGCAGCTACTAGGGAGGCTAAGGCGGGAGGATCGCTTGAGTCCAGAAGGAGGTTGCAGTTAGCTGAGATAGTGCCATTGAACTCCAGCCTAGGTGACAGAAAGAGACCCCATCTCAGAAAGAAAGAAAAGAAAAGACAAGGAAGGAAGGAAGGAGAAAGAAGACAGAAAGAAAGGTATTCAACTGCATGGATACACTGTATTTATCCATTCATCATTTAGTTGATGGACTTTTGGGTTGTTTCCACTTCCTGGTTATCACGAATAATGCTGTTCTGAACATTCATGTTCAGGTTTTTGTATAGCATGTCTTCATTTCTTTTGGGTCCCTAGGAATGGAATTTGTGAGCCGTTTGATAACTCTATGCTTAACCTTTTGAGGAACTGACAGACTCCTTTTGCATTTCAGTAGAGACGAGATTTCACTATGTTGGCCAGGATGGTCTCCAAAGTTTCTGTACCACCTCACATTCCCCCAGCAGTGTATGAGAGTCCCAGTTTCTCCACATACTTATTATCTGACCTTTTGACTCTAGGCATCCTAGTGGATATAAAGTGTTATCTCATTGTAGTTTTTGTTTTTTTGGGTTTTTTTAGACAGGGTTCCACTCCCGTCGCCCAGGTTGGAGTGCAAAGGCACAATCTCTGCTCACTGAAACCTCTGCCTCTCGGGTTCAAGTGATTCTCCTGCCTCAGACTCCCGAGTAGCTGGGATTACAGGCACAGGCCACCGCTCCCGGCTAATTTTCGTATTTTTTGTAGAGATGGGGTTTCACCATATTGGCCAGGCTGGGCTTGAACTCCTGGGCTCAAGTGATCCATCCGCCTCCGCCTCCCAAAGCACTGAGATTACAGGCGTGAACCACAGCTCCTGGCCTCTCACTATAGTTTTGATTTGTATTTCCCTAATGACAAATGATATCAAATATCTTTTCACATGATTATTGGCCATTTGTATACCTTCTGCGGAAATGTGATAACTCCCTTTGCCCATTTTAAAATAGGGTTGTTTATTATTGAGGTGTAAGAATTCCTTCTTTTGGTCCAGCACAGGGGCTCACACCTGTAATCCCAGCACTTTGTGAAGCCGAGGCGGGCGGATCACCTGAGGTCAAGAGTTCGAGACCAGCCTGACCAACATGGAGAAACCCCGTCTCTAATAAAAATACAAAATTAGCTGGGCGTGGTGGTACATGCCTGTAGTCCCAGCTACTCAGGAGGCTGAGGCAGGAGAATCGCTTGAACCTGGGAGGTAGAGGTTGCAGTGAGCAGAGGTCACGCCATTGCACTCCACCCTGGCCAAATAAGAGTGGAACTCCGTCTCAAAAAAAAAAAAAAAAAAAGAATTCCTTCTTTTGAGTGTCAGTGACTGAGGTTCACTGTGACACAGAGGGGCTCTCTCCTGGAGAGCTATGGCAGGTGCCCTATGTTAAAAAGCAACATGATGCTGTCAGCAAGAATTAAAAAGCAATTGTAAAAGCATGTTATTACATACTTATGCATCTTTTTTCTTTTTCTTTGCTATCCTCTCTTATTCTCACACCTCTAAATATGAATTATTTCTCTAGGTAAAGGCCAAGGGTGAATCAACTTCTCCCAAGAATGAGTCGCCTGGGCTTTGAGACAGTTTTCTGCTGTGTTTTGGGTTATCGTAGTTGCCAGGAGTCCGATTTCTGAGGGAATTAGGTGGCTTTGACATAAGTGGAGATAGTAGGTTGAATAGGGTGGGACTAATCGGGGCAAGTTTTGGGGAGGTGAATCTGTAGTGAAATCTCCAAGAACACAATGGTGAGGACCTGGCAGAGAGGAGGAGAGTCCAAGGCTGGGGGAATTGAGTAGTGGCATCTAAGCACTAGGTCCTGTAGAAGGGAATTGGTAAGATGAATGAGTAATGCATCACTGGTGTGGCTGATCTTGGTTAAGATGATGAGAAGCAGTGAAGAGGCAGGGTCTGCATGAGATCAGTGAAAGGTCTAAATTCAGCCTTTCACCTCAGTGCTAGGCTGATGCTAGTAATTAGTTCTAATAGGCTGAGCTTCCTCTGGTTTGCTGGTGTGAGAAAAAAGAAAACCTACTCCTCCCTGTTTCCGCCTCACCAGCTTCCCCTCCTCTGCCAACCCCACCCTGCCCGCAGCCCCCACCCTGCCCCCAGCCCGTGTGGCTAAACTGCCCAACTGCCAATTAAAACCCACACCACCAAACATACCTTGCACCACACAGAAGCCCAGCGCCCACCATTCATTCTGCTCCCCAGCCGAGAGCAGCTCTAGCCAATCATCTTCAGGTTCAGGGCTCCACTGCAGGGCCTCTGCCGCTTTGGGGGCCTCTCCCTCCCACTCCCCTGATTGTGGCTGAACTGCCACCACTTGATAGCAAACCACACTTGACACAGGAAGGAGAACAGGGCCCATGGCCCTAGGCCTCCATGAAATCAACAAGGGCGCGTTCCTCCCACCACAAGCGGCTTCTGAGCCTCCCGCCTTTCCTTCCGGTCTCTGGGTCTCAAGCAGCCCAGCAGGGAGCCCTCTGGTGGTCTTGTTCTTCGCTATTATCGTTTACGATAGCAAAGGGAGAGTAAGAAAAAATCTTTTTCCTACTCTTCTTACAACTACTTTTTTCCTTACAACTACTTTTTTGTTCTTCCTGACAGCATCATCGTGCTGCCTTTTAATATGGGGGTAGGTGGGCGGGAGATGAGTTTGGATCATCGGGCCTCTGCTTTGTGGCAGTTTGCACCTTGCCCCACTGCCAAAGCCCCTGTGGTCTGGGTTAACTCTTCTTCCTCTCCCACGTCTCTGGAACCTGCTGGTGACCCCCGAGCCCGCGCCCTCCTGGTTCTAGGAATCCACCACCACTTTTTTTGCTTTTGTTTGGGTAGCTGGTGGAGGGGCAATGGGGCCTAGGAAAGAGCAATGACAAAAGCTCTGAGCCAGAGTCGGCTTGGCTCCAATGAGGAGCTGCAGGACGACATTATGCTTTTTTGTAGAGTAAGTGAGGAGCAGAGTGATAGGATGTAAAATCAGAGGGAGCAGGGAAGGGACCGGATCATGCCGGGCCTTGAGCCTGTGGTAAGGACTCTGGTATTTATATTCACCAATTATGAAAAATGACTTCTTGGCCAGGCGTGGTGGCTCATGCCTGTAATCCCAGCACTTTGGGAGGCTGGGGCAGGTGGATCACCTGAGGTCAGGAGTTTGAGACCAGCCTGGGCAACATGGTGAAACCCCATCTCTACTAAAAATGCAAAAATTAGCTGGGCGTGGTGGCATGCGCCTGTAATCCCAGATACTTGGGAGGCTGAGGCAGGAGAATCGCTTGAACCTGGGAGGTGGAGGTTGCATTGAGCCGAGATCGCACCATTGCACTCCAGCCTGGGCAACAAGAGCGAAACTCCGTCTCAAAACAAAAAAAAAGAAAGAAAGAAAGAAAAAGGAAAAGAACTTATCAATGACCACAAATGACTAAGTCCTCAACCTCTCCAATGGCTCTAGAGCAAATGACACTTTAGCCTTCATTCATTTAAGAAACCTGTGCTGAGACCCTGCAAGGGGCTAGACTAAGTATTCTTGGGGATACATACAAATGTGAACAAGCCAGAGGCCCTGCTTCAGGACTTGCTGTCCAGGGGGAAGGCAAAACTGCACAGCTGAGCTGAGCTGCCCCACAGGAAACGCTGGTCAGAGCCAGCAACAAAGTCCTGTTGAGGCACAAAGAGAGGCCATCATCCTCCTGTGGTCTCCTCCTTGGCATGGCCTCATCTTCCTTGTCACAACCTTGGTGTCCCACCCCATGCCAGGTCCCACCTCGGGAGGGTCCAATTCACCTTTCAGAAAGGTGGGGCTGCACTGTCCCATCGGCTGTGGCCTTTGTGCTCTCCGCCTCCCAGCACTCTCGCAGCACCGCGTGCCCGTTTTTTCCCTGACTCCCTTCCTTTCGCCCCTGGACCAGACCATGGTTAGTTGTGGGTGCCCCATCCTCTCCCTGTCCCATGCCACACCCTGGCACTGACATGCCACTTCCATGTTATCTTTGCACAACATGGACTCTGATCATATGTTGATACTGTCAGTGTTTCAGAACAGGAAGAGGCAGTGTCCCCACTGAGGTCAGTCACTGGAGTTAGTGGCTGAGAGAGGCCGTGGGCAGCAGGGAGCCAGGGGAGCTGACCTCAGGATTGGAGACCTCTGCCTCCTCCAGGAGGAAAAAACATGCCAGGAGGAGCCCCCAGCCCCACCCCACCCCTGCATGGCCTTCAGCCTCTGCACTGACCCCTCCACTTTTCCAGGACAGGCATCATGCGGGGTTGAGTGGTACCAATGTGGGCGGTGGGCTCTCCTCTTTCTGGTTTTAATTCTTGGTTCTTAAAAACTTCATTCCAAATGAGGGAAATGAAACTACTGAACACTCACCCCCAGTAGCCAGCTGACATGGGGCAAGAGAACAATTCCCAGTTAAGGCCCCAAAGGAAATCCCCTCCCTGTCATGTGCTGAGGCTGGGAGAAGTGGGGGAGGCTCTAGCTTGCTGCATTGCTTGGCCAGGCTCCGCCACCAAGGTGAAGGGCCAGGATGGAAGGGCTGCCCTGTCTGTAGCCACAGGCTGAGAGCCCACAGCACAGTGGAGAACCCCAGAAGCAAGAGCGAGAGGACCATGTTCTCACCCGCGGTGAGCCGCCAGTTCCAGGTCTCCCCTAGTGCCTCCTCCACCCCCCCCCCACTACCCCCTGCCTCCCCCAACCGCCCGCTCCTCTGCTAGGTGCAATCCATGTGCTCCTCTCCCACAGACACGTCTGGAGTTGGGAACAGCCCAGGCTCTTCCCACAGGCTCCCTGGAACACTGAGCTGTGTGTCCCCTCACAGTCTGGCTGTAGCCCCCCACCCCTGGTCCTAAATAGGTTACCATCTCGAAAAGCAGTCAGGGTGGAGGATAGAAGCCAAGGCTCCCTTTGATCTCCTTGGGAGGCTGAGAAGTCCCACAAGTGACAAACTGTTATGAAGCTTAGTTTAAGAAAGAAAAAAGATCCTTAAACCCTCAGAGGGCAACAGCTATAGAATTACACAGACAAAGTGGGTTGACCGCCATCATTCCTTTCTTCCCTCTCTTTGCTTCTTTACTCCTTCCTTCTTTGAACAAACAGTCACCAAACCCCTTTATGTGCATAGGACAGTAATTTTTTGGAATAACATACAACCCCTGCCTTCAAAAGTTTGTAGTGGGCCAGGTGCAGTGGTTCATGCCTGTTAATTCCAGCACTTTGGGAGGCCAAGGCAGGCGGACCACCCGAGGTTAGGAGTTCAAGACCAGCCTGGCCAATATGGTGAAACCCCGTCTCTACTAAAAATACAAAAAATTAGCTGTGAGGGGTGGTGGGCGCCTATAATCCCAGCTATTCGGGAGGCTGAGGCAGGAGAATCTCTTGAACCCAGGAGGCAGAGGTTGCAGTGAGTTGAGATCACGCCATTGTACTCCAGCCTAAGCAGCAAGAGCGAAGTTCCAACAAAAAAAAAAAAAAAAAAAAAAGCAGGGTGCAATGAGTGGCTCACGCCTGTAATCCCAGCTCTTTAGGAGGCTGAGGCAGGCAGATCACCTGAGGTCGGGAGTTCAAGACCAGCCTGACCAACATGAGAAACCCCATCTCTACTAAAAATTCAAAATTACACACCTTCCTATGATCCCAGTTACTCGGGAGGCTGAAGCAGGAGAATCGCTTGAACCTAGGAGGCGGAGGTTTCAGTGAGCCAAAGATTGCGTCACTGCACTCCAGCCAAGAGCGAAACTCTATCTCCAAAAAAAAAAAAAAAGTTTGTAGTGTGGTTGTGGAAACAAGACAGAAGTCAAAAAAGTAAAATCACAACACAAGAGATGTCATGAGGCTGGTGGATATTGGGGATGTTGCATCATGTGTTCAGAGGACAAGGAGGCAATGCAGTGGAGAAGGCTTCTTGGAGGAGGGGATGGAGAAGGCTTCATGGAGGAGGGGATGGAGAAGGCTTCATGGAGGAAGGGAGTCCAAGCCATGCCTTTGGGATGGGTAGGCAGAAGAGGCCATTCCAAGCAAGGGAACCCCCTGACAGAAAGAGTACAGAGTGGGGAGCGTTTGTTCTGTGTTTGGGGAAATAGTGAGCAGCCCAGACTGGATGAAACCCACTTGCAGGCCATGTGTGCAGTAATCATGAAGTGTGGGCGGTAATCGTGAACAAAGGCTGGAGGAAGGCTCAGGCTGAATGAGGCATCTGGACTTTCTCCTCCAGCCAGGAGCTGCCTGGTGTCTTTCGTTCACTTCAGATCTCAGCGATGCTGCTGTGCTGCTTGACACTGGACTTGCTTTATTCCTGCTGAGTGGAATAAAGCAAACATCCCAATAGGTGAAGCAAGCTCAAAGAAAGAGGCACATAGCTCCCCAGAAATTCTCATCATCCTGTGGAGGGGTGAGCTTGGCTAGGGCAGGCAGGACTGGATGCACCAGGGTTGCATTTAAGAGGAAGCACTCTGGCCTCTTTTGCCTCAAAAAGCATGGTGAGCGGGGAGCCCACAGCACCTGACCAAGTTGGATTCTGAGCTGTGCAGTCAGGTTTCCAGCCTTGCTGGTATGCTCTGCTTTCAGCTGAAATCTGCATTGGTTTCAGCTGGAAGTGCAGGCTTCTACCTGCTGAGGCAGCGTGCTGCTAGACTACAGGAGGGCTGCTGGTGTTGCCAACCAACTGGCTTGTCTCTACACACCCCTCAAGATCACTGGGGCCAGGTGCAGTGGCTCACACCTATAATCCCAGCACTTTGGGAGGCCAAGGTGGGCAGATTGCTTGAGCCCAGGAGTTCAAGACCAGCCTGGATGACAGGGTGAGACCCCCGTCTCTACCAAAAATACAAAAAATTAGCCAGGCATGGTGGTGTGTGCCTGTGGTCCCAACTACTCAAGAGGCTAAGGTAGAAAGATCACCTTAGCCTGAAGGTCAAGGCTGTGGTGAGCTGTGATTGTGCTACTGCACTCCAGCCTAGGCAAAAGAATGAGACCCTAAAAAAAAAAAAAAGTATAAGAATTAAAAAGAAAAAAAAAGACCATTGGTTTAGTAGATTTTTTTAAGGGGTAGTAGCCACCTTTCTCAAAAGAAATTCTATAGAGAACCCCAATGTATAAAACATATCAAAGTGGAATTCTTGGGATACAGGTACCTGGGGTACCTGTAAAAGGGTTTGAACCAGGTAGTGAGATGACCCAGTACACTTTTTTTTTTTTTTTTTTTTTTTTTTGATGGAAACTCGCTCTGTAACCGAGACTGGAGTGCAGTAGAAAAAACTTGGCAAACACCTACCGGGGGCACCTTTAAAAGGCTCTCAACCACGTACGGACAACACCCATAACACTTTTTTTTTTTTTTTTTTTTTTTTGAGATGGAATCTCGCTCTGTCACCGAGACTGGAGTGCAGTAGCTCAATCTTGGCACACTGCAACCTCCGCCTCCCAGGTTCAAGCAATTCTCCTGTCTCAGCCTACAAAGTAGCTGGGATTATAGGGACCCGCCATCATACCCGGCTAGTTTTTGTATTTTTAGTAGAGATGGGGTGTCACCATATTGGCCAGGCTGAGTCTCAAACTCCTGACCTCATGATCCGCCCTCCTTGGCCTCCCAAAGTGCTGAGATTACAGGCGTGAGCCACACACCCGGCCCCAATACACATTTTAGAAAGATGCCCGTGGCTGTTAGCTGGAATTGACATTGGAGAGGGAAAAGGTTAGGGGCAGGGAGCCAGTTTCAGGAGGTTATTAATGTGGTCCAGACATGAGCTGATAAGGTCTAGACTCAGGGCAACAGCCTAAGGACGAAGAGCAGGGTTGGATTCAAGAAACATTTCTGAGCTAGAATCAGCAGGAATTGGTGGTCAGTTAGTTATGAAAGATGGAGTCTGTGAGGGCTGGACTGCCTGGGCTGAAACATGCCATAAAATGTGACAGTTTTATAGGGAGAGAAACTGCTGAAACAAAGGATAAGAATTGAGTTTGGGGCTGGGCACGGTGGCTCACGCCTGTAATCTCAACACTCTGGGAGGCTGAGGTGGCCAGATCATCTGAGGTCAGGAGTTTGAGACCAGCCTGGCCAACATGGTGAAACCCTGTCTCTACTAAAAATACAAAAATTAGCCAGGCATGGTGACAGGTGCCTGTAATTCCAGCTACTCAGGAGGCTGAGGCGGGAGAATCACTTGAACCTGGGAGGCAGAGGATGCAGTGAGCCAAGATCGAGCCACTGCACTCCAGCCTGGGCAGCAGAACATGACTCCCTCTAAAAAAAAAAAAAAAAAAGATAGAGTTGAGTTTGGGATACATCATGTTATGGTGACTTTGGGACATATAGGAGTTGATTGACCAGTAGATAGTTAAAAATGCAAGCCTAGACCTTCTTTCATGGAAGAAAATGTTGGCATTAGAGATTAAAATTGGGGATTTAGCAACAGATTGGTAGACAGAAAAGACATGAAGTACAGAATGTGCATACAGAAGAGAAAGAGGCCTGAATCAGACACCTGGGTTTGCAACAATTTGATCTTTATTTAGCTTTTTCATTCATGTCATTGTTATTACCATTATGAATGAATATATTTTTTAAATTATTTTTATTTTTTAAAAAACAGGGTCACACTCTATCGCACAGGCCGGAGTCCAGTGGTGTGATCTTGGCACATTGCAGCCTCAACCCTCGTGGGCTCAGATGATCCTCCCACCTCAGCCTCCCAAATACCTGGGACTACAGGTGCGTGCCACCAACTCTGGCTAATTTTTGAATTTTTTTGTACATACAGGGTCTCACTATGTCGCCCAGGCTGGTCTTGCACTCAGATGGTCCACTTTGGCCTCCCAAAGTGCTACGATTGCAAGCATGAGCCACTGTGTCCAGCCAGGAGTGAATACGGTAGAGAACAGAGACAATCTGCTGGGTTTTTGGAGTAGAAAGGAGCTGTTCCTCTTCTCTTAGGATGGACATCAGTGCACAGAATCAGAAATCACAGGCTACAAGAGAGGTGACCCAATTCTGCAGGACACTTCAACGTTCAAGATTTTTTTTTTTTTTTTTTTTTGAGGCATTCTCACTCTGTTGCCCAGGCAGGAGTGCAGTGGCAGGATCTCGGCTCACTGCAACCTCCGCCTCCCGAGTTCAAGTGATTCTCCTGCCTCAGCCTCCTGAGTAGCAGGGACTGCAGGCGCCCGCCACGACATCCAGCTAACTTTTTGTATTTTTAGTAGAGAAGGGGTTTCACCATATAGGCTAAGCTGGTCTCCAACTCCTGACCTCAGGTGATCCGCCTGCCTCAGCCTCCCAAAATGCCAGGATTACAGGCGTGAGCCACTGAGCCAAGCCCAGCATTCCAGATTTGAAGGGGAATGAGAGATCAGAACTGGAGACCTCTCATCTGAGCCCACTAGTATGGTGGTCCACGTCACTCACTGGGCATGCAGCAGACCCTGTAAATATTTCACCTTCTCTGGACGACAGTAGTTCCTCAAGAACAGCTCTGGGAGAATGCACAGTGTCTGGCACTCCTTCGATGACGGCTATATTATCAATTCTTCTTATTCCTTTGAATCCTTGGCAAGAGCTGGCAGGGAACTTTGTATACATCAGGTACAAAAAAACCTCATCCATGCAGCCTATGATCCAGAAGCTCATGGCACTCCCTGACAGTTCGCGACAAAGCAATTCCACTGCTTTTTAACACAGTGAGGGTCCATGAAAGGAGATTATCCATAAGGACTAGCTGAGTGGATAAAAAGACAGACTAGCTAAGTGGCTGACTCTTCCAGACGGCAGTCTGTCCCTCTTGACAAGTGGAAACCATGTGCTACCATTCCCAAAGTCGGCCTCAGCTTGGTCCTTAGCTGGAACCTTGCAGAAAAGTTTCTGGGTCAGCAGACCTCACAAACAAGGATCCCCTAGCTGGCCACCTCCAGCCCTGTAAAGGCTCTAAGGCAAGAAAGCGGGGGAGCCTAGTTCGCATTGCTGGAAAATCATTAAAATATCCCCGATGCTTGGCGACTAAGCCCGGCATGTATTAGGGGCTCCCTTCCCCCCAGCCCGCCCCATCCCCCGCGCCCCGGGCTGCAGTTCCCTCTAAGAAGCGCGATCTGAGTGAGCCTGAGTGCTGAGTCGCTGAGCAGCCCGCTCTCCATGTGACTTCAGTTTCCGTCTGGTCCTTCCGCTAGTGCTAAAATAATCTGATGCCCCAGAGAAAGGAGGCAGCGCAGCCCGGCGTTCGACTGCTCTCGAGGAGGCTGGAGCCCCCGGAAAGGATGCGCCCCGCGGAGCCTCCTGGGCCTGCGGGAGCCGTGAGTATTTCCTGCGTGAGGGCGTCCCCTGGGGACAGCCGGGGCCCTTCTCCAGGTGGGCGAGCTCGGGCTAGGATGGGTGGTAGGAAGTCAGCGTCCGTGGCCCGCGGCTGAGGGCTGCCCAGGAAGCTGTGGCTTGCTGCATTCAAGCGTCGAAGATTCTGTGCTGGGTGTGGGGGTCGCAGTTCTGGGTGGAGGTGGAAATAACTCCCTCCAGGAGCACTTACAGCTGAAAAAGGTGGTGCGGTGTAGTGGAAAGCACGAGGGCTTCAGACTTAGACCTGGGTTTGACTCCTGGCTCTGCATGGAGCATGAGAGCAGGCCGTTAAGGTTTCCGAGCCTCAGTTTTCTCATCTGCAAAATGGGAACAATGATGCTCCCTTCCTGGGCTGGACGACTGGGTATGATGAGACCACTCTGTGCACACTCAGCATGCTGAGCGCTGGGATCTCCTTTCCTGCCCCACAACGTGGGTTGAGAACCACTATTTCATAGCTGAAGACACTAAGACTGGTGAACAGCAACACATGTTCACAGATGTCTTCCATGTGCCAGGCCTGTACAAGGCCCTGGGGATACAGCTCAGCTGTGAAGATGTGCAGAGCTTGGGAGATTCGCTGTGGTTCTGTGACTTGGATCCATGGCTAGCCTAGTCTTTTTTTTTTTTTTTTGAGACGAGTCTCACTCTGTCGCCAAGGCTGGAGTGCAGTGGCACGATCTTGGTTCACTGCAGCCTCTGCCTGCTGGATTGGAGCAATTCTGTTGCCTTATCCTCTTGAATAGCTGGAATAACAGGTGTGTGCCACCACACCCACCTAATTTTTGTATTTTTAGTAAAGACAGGGTTTCGCCATGCTGGCCAGGCTGGTCTTGAACTCCTGACCTCAGGTCATCCACCTATCTCAGCCTCTCAAGGTGCTGGGATTCAGACGTAATCCCAGCAGCCCAGCCAGCTAGCCTAGTCTTAGATCCATGGCTTATCAGAGGGAGACTAAGAGGAGGGAGACTAAGACTCGGATGCCCTTCTGTAGCCCTCGTGACCTCTCCATGTGGGCCAGCTTCTGAAGGGGTCAGCGTACATCCCCATGTACCCAGGAGCTAGATGGAAAGAAGGAGCCACTAATGTGGCTTTGTGCTGCCTCTGAGAAGGTGAACACGTGCCAGTCGGTGGCTGGGACTGGAGGAGGCTGGGTCAGGGTCATAAGGATGGAGCCTCTGGACAGGGCTGGTTGGGGCTGGTGTGCTTCCGGAGGGGCTGAGGGGACCCCACTGGGGGCTCCCTCATGATGGATACAGCCTGTTAGGAGTCTGGATGCTAGAAACATTCAGAGTCTATGGAGCTAGCTCTCCACGCTTTCCTGTGTGCCTTTTACCTGCTGGCTGTGACACACAGACTGTTCCTGTGGATGCTGGGGCTTTGCTGGGCTTTACATCCCTGAGTCATATTTATTCTCCTCACACACCCCTTAGGTTTCTATGTGTATGCCTGAGAGTTCCTACAGGAGATTGTAGAATCATGGGCCAAGGGGAAAAAAAACCTTAATTCATGCCTTTAGGTTAACAAAACAAAACAAAACAAAAAAACAAAAACTCAGCTTCACAAAGAAGGCACTTCTTTTAAAAAATTTTATTTATGTATTTATTTTTAGCAACAGTCTCCTGCTCTGTTGCCCAGACTGAGGTGCGGTGGCATGATCACAGATCGCTGCAGCCTCAAACTCTTGGGCTCAAATGATCCTCCCGCTTCCAGCCATCCGAGTAGCTAGGACTATAGGTGCACACCGCCATGCCGGCTAAGTAAAAAAAATTTTTTTTGTAGAGACAGGGTCTTGCTATGTTGCCCGGGCTGCTCTCAAACTCCTGGACTCAAGCAATCCTCCTGCCTCAGCCTCCCAAAGTGCCAGGAGGACAGGCATGAACCACCACACCGCAGGTTCATCTAATGGGTACCCTCATGGGAACTTCATGAAAACCCATATAAATATAATCTCTCATAGTTTTCAAATCTATCATCCAAGAATTCGTGCTCTTTGATGATGAGACATGCACAGTAAACTCCAAAACAGACAGTAGACTCCCAATATATTTGTTCTGGGATCTGCATTAAGAATACATTGACTGACTGGGCATGGTAGCTCACACCTGTAATCCCAGCACTTTGGGAGGCCAAGGCGAGCAGATCACCTGAGATCGGGAGTCTGAGACCAGCCTGACCAATGTGAAGAAACCCTGAACTCTACTAAAAATACAAAATTAGCCGGGCATGGTGGCACATGCCTATAATCCCAGCTACTCAGGAGGCTGAGGCAGGAGAATTGCTTGAACCCTGGAGGCAGAGGTTGCAGTGAGCTGAGATCACGCCATTGCACTCTAGCCTGGGCAACAAGAATGAAACTCCATCTCAAAAATAAAAAAAAAAAGAATACACTGACTTGTCTGTCTCTGGTCTTGACTCTTTTGGAAGAGATGCTAGTACTGATTACAACCTGCATTCTGTGTGTATCCACACTGCAAAGTATAAACCAGACTCTCCTATGGGCAATGACTGTGCCTCCACATGCGTAGATCCATTGTATAGTCTCATAAGTTAGGAGAGGGTGGACTTTCAACCATGACTGAAAAACACTGTCTTTCTTAGGCATGCTGTCTATTACATACTTATAGATATCTGTGTTTACTGATGTTTGTTGATGTGTCATTGCACATCAGTGACAAGCATTTATCTTTTTTTTTTTTTTTTTTTTGCCTTTCACTTTCCTCCCAAACCATTTTTCTCAACTTCATCATGAAACAAATGTCGTGTGCTCAGTCTGTGATGGGGCTCTGGGCTAGGTTAGGTGACAATTTCTGAAAGCTCAGAGAGGCAAGGTGAAGGAAAAAGGACATTGATGCTTGGATCTTATAAGCCTCACATGCAACAATAAGCCCAATTCTTAGATATTCAGATTCTTAGATTGGTTTGGTTGCAAATGACAAAAAAAAAAAAAAAAAAGAAAACCTCAAATTGGCTTCAGCAAAAAAAGAGGATTTATTGTTTCAAATGACTGAAGTCTATTGGCAACAGTTTCAGGCATGGCTGAGTCCAGATGCTCAAACAACATTGCCAGGAATCCATCTATCTTCATTTCTCAGCTTTGCCTTCCTTTCTGTGGGTCTCATTACCAGGCAAGTCCTGGAGCTGGTGGCAAAGATGGCTGCCTGCAGCGCCAACGATATTCCTACTGGCTTGGCATCTGAAACAGAAAGAGCAAGGCTCCTTTACATGAGTTCTAGCAACTGCCCTTGAATTGATTCTCATGGGCTTGGCTTTTATGATGAGCCTATGTTAGGAAAATGGAGTGCTCTCATAGGACCAGCCTTATTCATAGGCCCCACCCTGAAACCAGGAGTTGAGATCAGACCCAAACAAACACAGACTTTTTAAGAAAGGAAGGGGGTTGGTTGCACAACAGCGTAAGTGTATTTACTGCTACTGAATTGTACTCTTAAAAGCGGTTAAGATGATCACTTTCAGCCAGGCACAGTAGCTCACGCCTATAATCCCAGCACCCATGCTGAGGTGGGCAGATCACCTGAGGCCAGGAGTTCAAGACCAGCCTGGCCAACATGGTGAAACCCTGTCTCTACTAAAAATACAAAAATTAGCTGGGCATGGTGGTGGGCACCTGTAATCCCAGCAACTCAGGAGGCTGAGGCAGGAGAATCGCTTGAACCGTGGGGGCTGAGTCTGCAGTGAGCCAAGATTGCACCATTGTACTCCTGGGCAACAGAGTGAGACTCCATCTCAAAAAAAAAAAAAAAAAAAAAAAAGATGATCGCCTTCATGTTTTATGTATTTTACTACAACTGAACATTTTCTAAAGAAAAATAAAGAAAGGGGTGGTTTCCTCAAAGGGGAATTGAGGAGTTGTTACCCAAAGGAGAAATGAATGTGAGTAGGTGAAACCAACCAATTTCCAGAACGAATAGAGTCAGATGCTGAGACCAAACAAATGTGTCTTTTCTCGCTTTAATGCCGGAGGGATTTCAGACTTAACAGAGTGAAGAAAGGAGGAAGTGGAACCCTGTCATGGTCCTCACCCATGAGGTGGGCATGAGGAGCAGGCTAGTACTGGGTGGGTTCAATGCAGCCACAAAGCCTGGTGAGGTCACAGGGACTCTCCTCTTCCAGCCCCAACCCAAAAGGTTGCCTAAGTCAGATGCTGTGCCGTGTGCACCGAGAAACTTTCTGCTGCCACCTCTAAGAAAGAGACGGGTCAGGAGGGGATTTCTCCCAGGAGATAGCACTGAAGGCTCCATCTTGTCACCTGTCTGTTCTCAAGCAGAACCTTAGTGTCTGAGGCAGCCCCACACCCACGGTGCCTGGCAGGGGCTCACCCTGGGGTACACATCATGTTCTCCTAAGCTCATGTCACTCCATTTCAGATGTCAACTGGACACGGACTCCTGCTGATCCTCCCTACTGTCATTCACTCCTGTCCTGGTCCAGTCTTGACCTCATGAGGTCTCTTCTGCCCTTCCAGTGTCTCCCATCTGTGGTCCCACCAGGCACCAAGGCTGAGCCCTTTCCCTTGGCCTGCAGGGTCAGTGGGGACCCTGCAGTCCAGGGTCCCTGCCTGGCCCTGGACCACCTCCTTCAACCTCAGGAAGTTAGTGGTCTCCCTGTCACCATGCAGCCTGGCACCCTGAGACCTCTTCATGGGCCTCCCTCAATGGCCTTTCTCTTGTTCTAGGTTATTGGACCCTTCCTCAGGTCCTGATGGTTCCATTCGGCTTCTCATCTTTTTCCACACACCCAGTTTTCTTATAGGCTCTCTGGCTCCATTTTGTTTTGTTTTTTGATTTGTTTTGAGATGGAGTCTCACTCTGTCGCTTAGGCTAGAGCGCAGTGGTGCATTCTCGGCTCACTGCAACCTCTGCCTCTCGGGTACAAGCAATTCTCCTGCCTCAGCCTCCCGAGTAGCTGGGATTACTGGTACTCACCACCATGCCTGGCTAATTTTTTGTATTTTTTTTTTTTTTTTTTTAGTAGAGACAGGGTTTCAATGTGCTGGTTAGGCTGGTCTCGAACTCCTGACCTCATCATGATCCGCCCACCTTGTGGGCGATACCAAAGTGCTGGGATTATAGGCGTAAGCCACCGCACCTGGCCGTCTCTGGCTCCTTTTGAAGGCC
This sequence comes from Cacajao melanocephalus, assembly GCA_963573385.1. NCBI lineage: Eukaryota > Metazoa > Chordata > Mammalia > Primates > Pitheciidae > Cacajao > Cacajao melanocephalus. The sequence continues at coordinate 2,464 of CAUYLG010039168.1, read as the reverse complement.
TCTGGCAGCCCCTGTCTTATTTTGTCTCCTCAGAAGGCCATGGTGCCATGACATACTCAGGGATGCTGTTCAGAATATCAGGCACTACGTGGCACAGGCACTGACCATCAGAATAGACACTGTCATCATTACGGGGTCCTGAGGGACTCTGCTGGATCAGCTGTCACCTTCTTGGTTCTTGGATCATGATGGGGGCCCTGGGAGTTCCAAGAGGGGGTCCAGGCAGCTGGGGTGGGGGCTTGTGGGATAGCTGTTTACCAACAAATACATACCTGCACCCCTAGTGAACATTCACTTGACACACTCCTCCCAGGAAGCTGCATATCTAGCACCTCCTGCCTGGGCCTAAGCTCAGTTCTAGTTTTGGCTTCACTAAATACAAGTTATGTGATTTGAGCAATTCACTTTGGCTTTTTTTTTTTTTTTTTTTTTTTTGAGATGGAGTCACACTTGTTTGCCCAGGCTGGAGTGCAATGGCATGATCTCGACTCGACTCACTGCAGCCTCCACCTCCCAGGTTCAAGCATTTCTCCTGCCTCAGCCTCCCAAGTAGCTGGGATTACAGGCATGTGCCAGCACACCCAGCTAATTTTTGTATTTTTGGTAGAGACAGGGTTTCACGGTGCTGGCTAGGCTGGTCTGAAACTCCTGACCTCGTCATGATCCGCCTACCTTGGCCTCCCAAAGTGCTGGGATTACAGGCGTGAGCCACTGTGCCTGGCCCACTTTGGCTTTTTTGAGTCTTGGGTTTCTTATCTGTAAAACGGAAGTAGTAAGCAGGGAATCAAACAGATGTGTATAACTGGCTTTATTCACAATAGCCAAAATATCTATCTAAATGTCTATCAATAGATGAATATAGTGTATGTATATAAATATATACAACGGAATGTTATTCCACTTTACAAAGGAATGAAATTCTGATACATGCTATGATATGGATAAGCCTTGAAAACATTAGTTAAGTAAAACAAGCTAAAAGGACAAATACTGCATGATTCTACTTATATGAGTACTTAGAATAGGCAAATTCATAGAGAAAGAAAGAATAGTGGTTACCAGAGAGGGGAAAGTGGGGAGTTATTGTTTGATAGATACAGAGTTTTAGTTTGGGTTTATGGAAAAGTTGGTGGCACAACAATGTGACTCAACTTGATGTCACTGAATTGCACATTCAAAGTAGGTTAAGGTGACAAACTTTATGTATATTTTATCATAATAAAAAATGAACGCTGGGTGCAGTGGCTCACGCCTGTAATCCCAGCACTTTGGGAGGCTGAAGCAGGTGGATCACCTGAGGTCAGGAGTTTGAGACCAGCCTGGCCAACATAGTGAAACCCAGTCTCTACTAAAAACACAAAAATTAGCCAGGTGTGGTGGTGCATTCCTGTAATCCCAGCTACTCGGGAGGCTGAGGCAGGAGAATCGCTTGAACCCAGGAGGCAGAGTTTGCAGTGAGCCGAGTTTGAGCCACTGCACTCCAGCCTGGGCAACAGACTGAGATTCTGTCTCCAAAAAAAAGAAAATACTAATGCCTACTACATGGAATTATTGCAAATATTACATGAGATCATGTGTCTATAAGAAGCCTTTGCAACCTCAAGTGCTATTATTATTACTGGCCAATAGCATTAAATTATAATTCAATTATCTTGGCTTTATCCAAGAATTTCCTAAAGATTGTTTTTGTATTTTAGGAAGGGAATTTATAAAACTCACATTACTTCTATTCTTTTGTGAATTCAAGTAAGTTCTAGAGAAAGAAAAATCAGCTAAGAACAGCTTGCTAGTATTATTTGAGGGAATATGGAAAGGACAAAATAATCTTCTTTACAATCTTGAAATGACACCATGAAAACTGTATTATTTTTCGTCGTCACACATATAAACACCTATTGAAGAGCAGTGCATTAAGGCGGATAGAAGTCATTCATTCTTGACTGTGAGCTGCTTTCCTCCTGACTTCAGCCGAGCACACTAAGGCAGAGTCTATCAAATCTTTTTTTTTTCTTTGCTGCTATTGAAGACAGAATTTCTTTAACAACATATAAACATTATTTCCCCAAATAAAATGTCAAACTTTGTAATCTCACCATGCTCTTCAGTTAAATTGACCCAGAATATTGAAAAAGTAGAAACTTTTTAGAAAAGTTAAATCACAGGCCGGGCAGAACTTTGGGAGGCCAAGGCAGGTGGATCACTTGAGGTCAAGAGTTCAAGACCAGCCTGGCCAACACCGTGAAGCCCTGACTCTACTAAAAATACAAAAATCAGCTGGTGTGGTGGGGTAATCTCAGCTGCTTGGGAAGCTGAGGCAGGAGAATCTCAGCTACTTGGGAGGCTGAGGAAGGAGAATCGCTTGAAGCCCAGAGGTGGAGATTGCAGTGCCACTGCACTCCAGCCTGGGTCACAGAGTGAGACTCTGTCTCAAAAAAAAAAAAAAAAAAAAAAAAAAAAATTTAAA
>CAUYLG010039166.1:0-41546 GCA_963573385.1 Cacajao melanocephalus | reverse complement strand
GCATACACAAGTTTCAACAGCTAAATCTAACAAGCAGAAGAAAGAATATCAGAGATTGAAGATCAACTCAATGAAATAAAATGAGAAGGCAAGATTAGAGAAAAAAAGAGTAAAAAGAAATGAACAAAGCCTCCAAGAAATATGGGATTATGTGAAAAGACCCAATCTACGTTTGATAGGTGTACCTGAATGTGACGGAAAGAATGAATCGAAGCTGGAAAACACTCTTCAGGATATTATCCAGGAGAACTTCCCCAACGTAGCAAGTCAGGCCACCATTTAAGTCCAGGAAATACAGAGAACACCAGAGAGATATTCCTCAAGAAGAGCAACCCCAAGGCACATAATTGTCAGATTCACCAGGGTTCAAATGAAGGAAAAAATGCTAAGAGCAGCCAGAGAGAAAGATTGGGTTACCCACAAAGGGAAGCCCATCAGACTCACAGCGGATCTCTCGGCAGAAACCCTACAGGCCAGAAGAGAGTGGGGCCAATATTCAACATCCTTAAAGAAAAGAACTTTTAACCTAGAATTTCATATCCAGCCAAACTAAGCTTCATAAGCGAAGGAGAAATAAAATCCTTTATGATCAAGCAATTGCTGAGAAATTTCATCACCACCAGGCCTCCTTCCTTACAAGAGCTCCTGAAAGAAGCACTAAACATAGAAAGGAACAACCAGTACCAGCTACTCCAAAAATGTACCAAATGGTAAAGACCATCGACACAAGGAAAAAACTGTGTCAACTAATGGGCAAAACAACCAGCTAGCATCAAAATGGCAGGATCAAATTCACACATAACAATATTAACCTTAAATGTAAATGGGCTAAATGCCCCAATCAAAAGGCACAGACAGGCGAATTGGATAAAAAGTCAAAACCCATCGGTGTGCTGTATTCAGGAAGTCCATCTCACATGCAAGGATACACATAGGCTCAAAATAAAGGGATAGAGGAAGATTTATCAAGCAAATGGAGAGCAAAAAAAAGCAAGAGTTGCAATCCTAGTCTCTGATAAAATAGACTTTAAACCAACAAAGATCAAGAGACAAAGAAGGACATTACATAATGGTAAAAGGATCAACGCTACAAGAAGAGCTAACAATCCTAAATGTATGCGCACCCAATACAGGAGCATCCAGATACATAAAGCAAATTCTTAACTACCTACAAAGAGACTTAGACTCCCACACAATAATAGTGGGAGACTTTAACACTCCACTGTCAATATTAGACAGATTGACAAGACAGAAAATTAACAAGGATATCCAGGACTTGAACTCAGATCTGGACCATGCAAACCTAATAGACATTTACAGAACTCTCCACCCCAAATCCACAGAATATACATTCTTCTCAGCACCACATCACACCTGCTCTAAAATTGACTACATAATTGGAAGTAAATCACTCCTCAGCAAATGCAAAAGAATGGAAATCATAACAGTCTCTCAGACCACAGTGCAATCAAATTAGAACTCAGGATTAAGAAACTAACTCAGAACTGCACAACTTCATGGAAACTGAACAACTGGCTCTTGGATGTTGACTGGATAAACAATTAAATGAAGGCAGAAATAAAGATGTTCTTTGAAACCAATGAGAACGAAGACACAATGTACCAGAATCTCTGGGACACATTTAAAGCAGTGTCTAGAGGAAAATTTATAGCAATAAATGCCTACATGAGAAGCAAGGAAATATCTAAAATCAACACCCTATCATCAAAATTGAAAGAGCTGGAGGAGCAAGATCAAAAAAACAAAAAAACATACTTCATGAAAAATATCTATATTACAGACCCAGAACCCATCGACTGAAAACAGTAAAAAAAAAAGAAAGAAAGAGAGAAAGAAAAATATCTATAATTTTTTAAAACACAAACATTCAGTGAGAAGAGTGGCATTGTTTTACATTGTGGAAAAACTCCTGTATGTCTGGCTTAATACGACACGGTGAGGTTCTCATACCTGTTTCTGCCTTCAAACTGTTCCCGTGGGCTGTTTTTGGAAGAAAATCTCGTCCCATATGGATATGTGGTTGGAAAAGGGAACACCTTGTGGGGCCCCCTGAAATGGCTGAGGGACCTTAGGCCATACTTTGAGAGTCATCACCTTTCAGTAATGGTTTAAATAAGCAGAAAAAGCTTTCCTCACCCTCATGTAACAGCTGAGGAAACTGAAGGCTCTGAAAGTGGCATGATGTGAAGATCTTACCCTGCCTTAATGCAGGAGGCAAGGCTAGGAATTGGGTCTTCTGACTCCTGCTTTGGGGCTATTTTCATTACTAAAGGAAATGAGATCCATGATGCTCCTGAAGTACAGCCTCCTTAGGAGCTCCTTTTAGGAAGGTTAGTGGAAAATTCTTAGTTTTTATTCACCTGAAAATATATTTTTTGAAATTGTAGCTTTGGAAGATAGTTTTGCTGTGTATAAAACTTTGGGCTGATGGTTGAGTTTTTCCTCAGCATCTGGAAGGTGTTCCCCCAGCTTTTGGCCTCTCCCATGGCTGATAGCTGGCAATCTAATTGTAATTTTTTGGTAGATGAGTTGTCTTTTCTGTCTGGCTGCTTTTAAGATTTTCTCTTTATCTTTGGTGGTCTAAAATCTCCCTTCAGTAGGACCTGGTGTGGATTTCTTTTCATCCATTCTGTTGGATGTATGATGTATATATGTTAGAAATGTGTTTTCCTTTCTGTGGATCTGTGTATGTAATTCTCAAGCATTCTTTCAAAATGTTCCCTCTCTTCTATTCTTTCTACTGTCTTTCTACTTTCAGGACTCTGATTACACCTGTGCCATATACTTTCTTATTTTATTGTCTACATCTCTGAACCTTTCAAGTGTGCTCTTTCTCTCTCTCTGTTGTTTTCCAGGTTGTTCTTCATCCTCCTCCTCCTGTCCTCCTCCTCCTCCTCCCCTCCTCCTCCCCTCCTCCTCCCCTCCTCCTCCCCTCCTCCTCCCCTCCTCCTCCTCCTCATCCTCTCCTCCTCCTCCTCCTCCTCCCCCTCCCCCTCCTCCCCCTCCTCTCCTCCTCCTCCTCCTCCCCCTCCCCCCTCCTACCCCCTCCTCTCCTCTCCTCCTCCTCCTCCTCCTCCTCGTCATCCTCCTCCTCCTCCTTCTTCTTCTTCCTCTTCTTCTTTTCTTCCTCCTCCTCCTCCTGCCCAGGCTGGAGTGCAGTCATGCAATCTTGGTTCACTGCAACCTCTACTTCCCAGGTTTGAGCGATTCTCCTGTCTCAGCCTCCTGAGTAGCTGGGACCACAGGTGTGTGCCACCACACCTGGCCAATTTTTATGTTTTAAATAGAGACAGGGTTTTGCCATGTTAGCCAGGCTGGTCTTGAACTCCTGACCTCAAGTGATCCATCCACCTCAGCCTCCCAAAGTGCTGGGATTACAGGTGTGAGCCACTGTGCCCAGCCAGGGTTATTTCTTTAGCTCTATCTTCTAGTTCATGAATTATCTTTTCAACTTTGTCTAATCTGCTGCTTACCCATTTACTGTTTTCTTTTGTTTGTTCACTTTCAATACTGAGGGTGCAATTGAGTGAGAAATGCCTCATTTTGAAGGACTGTCATATAAATTACGAGACTTTTAGCATCCTTTGGTTTCCCCAACTAAAAGTCCAGCTTCAATTAATGCCCCAGACCTTACCAAGTATCAGGAGGAAGGGGGAAGGCAAGAAGTACCACACTTGGTTGAAAACAATTTGAGGGAAAATAAACACTAACTTCAACCCAAAATATGTTAGCTCAGACTGCCATAGCAAATACCATTCAGTGGGTGTCTTCAGAACAGATTTGTTTCTCACAGTTCTGGACACTGGAAAGTTCAAGATCAAGGTACAGCAATTTGATTCCTGGTGAGGGCTCTTTCCTGGTGAGAAAGTGAGGACCAATTTCTCACTGTGTCTTCCCATTGTGCTAACCTACCCTGTGTTAGCCTGACAGACTCTATCTTGTAGAGAGCCAGGCAGACTCCATCTTAACCTCCGCCTCACCCCTCCCGCCATTTTCCTTTGAGTGCATACCTGGGTTATGCTACTGTTCTGGGTTGTGCTGTGCTTAGAACTATAGAGGCATATAACCATTGTAAGCGTATCCTGTTTGGCAAGCCCACTTGCTATTGTGAATACCCCTTGATTGATTGTATGGAAAGTACCTAATACCCCCCGCCCCTTGGTAACCAGCAATCATGGGAACTGCTTGTGTATACTCTCCTTAGTAATCAACAATCCTGGGAACCTCCTGCCTTCTGGTTACCAGCCTCCTTATCTAACTTGCTTGTTCTGCTTCTGTAAATTCTGCTTCAGCTAGGCTCTCCCACCCCTATCTTAAGCAAGGTATAAAAAGGAATCAAGCCTCTTCTTCGGGCAGAGAGATTTTTGAGGTGAGCTGACTCTTGGTCTCTGGCAATAAAGGAGTCCTGATTCAATCTCAGTGCGCGGCGCTTTCCTTACAACTTGCTTGGTTACAACACCATGACAAAGAGATCTCTCTCTTTTTCTCTCTTCCTCTTCCTAGAAAGCTGCCAGTCCTATTAGATAGTGCCCCATACCTGTGACCTCATTTAACCTTTATGAGTTCCTAAAACTCATCTCCATAACTGAAGTTATGGATATCTGGAGGAAGAATACCACAGAGGTAATATGCCCTTCTTACAGCATCCCACTAGAGAGTACATGATATCAATGTCTTATCACTAATGATGTTAACCTTGATCACTTGGTTAAGATGCCATCTACCAGGTTTCTCCATCATCAATGTTGCTATTTTTTCCTTTCCCTAGATGTTACTTTGAAGGGAGACATAAATCCAGCCCCCCCTCAAGGAGAGGAGAGTTAAGCTAAACTCCCATACAGAGGTGTATCAAAGAATTTGTGGACATATGTTAAAGCCCTCACAGTAATTAATAAGTATTTGAAGGGAGACAATTGGAAGCTATGTGAATAACCTCTTTCTGTAGTTTGCTCACTAATTTTAGCGTTTGTCAATGGATCTTGACTGCAGAGGTCATTATGTCATCTTCTAAGTGTAATTGTCTATTGCCCTCATTCACTCCTAATTTATCAATTAGAATCCTTCTACAAAAAAGGGTTCTCCCGGCCAGGTGCGTTGGCTCACGCCTGTTATCCCAGCACATTGGGAAGCCGAGGTGGACAGATCACTTGAGGCTAGGAGTTAAAGACCAGCCTGGGCAACATGGCAAAACCCCATCTCTACTCAAAATACAAAAATTAGGCATGATGGCGTATACTTGTAGTCCTAGCTACTGTGGAGACTGAGGCATGAGACTCACTTGAACCTGTGAGGCAGAGGTTGCAGTGAGCCAAGATTGCACCACTGCACTCCAGCCTGGGGAACAGAGTGAGACCCTGTTTCAAAAACAAACAAACAAACGAAACAAAAGACGGGGTTCTCTCTTCTCCAGCATTTTTTTTTTTTTTTACATAAAGCACTTCCTTACTTTCTGGCACAAGATACTCTAGGTTCATCTTATAGTTTTTCTGCCCCTGACATAGCATAACACATTTTATCCTTTTACTGGACATTAGAAATTAGAAACCAATACCTGGGCATGAAGTGTGCTGATTGCCCCTGGCTGTCATTGCTTCTAGTTCCTCTCAGTGGACAGAGCTAGAAAATATATGCCTTTATACTAACCCATGTAAACACACACCTCTATCTACTAGGTATCTTCCTATCTACTAGGATTTGAATGTTTGTCCCCTTCAAAGCTCATGTTGAAACTTAATCCCCAATGTGGCGGTATTGAGAGGTGAACCCTCTAAGAGGTGATTGGATCATGAGGGCTGCCCTCATAATGGATTAATTCACTCATGGATTACTGGATTAATGGGTTATCATGGGAGTAGGTCTGGTGGCTTTATAAGAAGAGGAAGAGAGACCTGAGCTAGCATGCTGTGCACTGCCTTAGGACTCTGCAGAGAGCCCACCAGCAAGGAGAATTTCACTGAGTGTGGCCCCTAGACCTTGGACCTCCTAGCCTCCAGAACTGTAAGAAATAAATTTCTTTTCTTTATAAATTTTGCAGTCTCAGGTATTCAGTTATAGCAACAGAAAACAGACTAAGACACTATTTCTCTCTTGTTCTCTTTCTTAAAATAAATATGAGTTCATACTGATATCTCAGACTCTAACCCAGTACAACATACATTGAGTTCCCAATTTGGACAATCATCCATTTTTTTCTCCAACAGTTCAATTTGGTTCATTGGTAGTCTGTCACCCATTTTAAATGTACCATCTGTGAGTTTTGACAAACGTATATACACCATGTAACTACCACCACCACAATCAAGAGAGAGTGCATTTCCATCACCCTCAAAGGACCCGTTACGCCATTTTCCAACAAATCCTCACCCCAGTCCCAGACGGTCATTGTCTTCCATCACTATAGATTAGATTGGTCTTTTCTAGAATTTCATTAAAATCAGAATTGTACGATATGTATTCTTTTGTGCCTGGCTTCATTTGTTCACTGTGTTAATTTCCTAGGTCTGCTTTAACAAAGTACTACAGGCTGGGTGGCTTAAAACAGCAGAAACGTATTCTCTCACAGTTCAGGAGGCCAGAAGTCTGATACTCTGTTGTCGGTAGAATTGGTTCCTTATGGAGGCCCTGAGGGAGAGTCCATCCCATACCTGTTTTCTGGTTTCTAATGGTTGCTGGCAATCCTTGGGATGGTTTGGTTTGTGGCCGCATAACCCTAATCCCTGTCTCCATCTTCTCATGGTATTCTTCTCTACGCCCATGTGTCTTTCAGGACATTTAGCATAACTTCATCTTAACCTGATTACATCTGCAAAGACTATTTCCAAATAATGTCACATGTACAAGTACCAGGGGTTTGGATTTCAACATATAGGGGGACACAATTCAAAACACTCAGCATAACATATGAGATTCATTCATGCTACTGTGTGTACACATAGTTTGTTGATTTTTATTGATGAGTAATGTTGCATAGCATGTATATACCACCATTTGTTTATCCATTCACTCATTGTGAACACATGAGCAGTTTCCTATTATGGCCTATTATGTTTTGGGCTGTTATGAACGAAGCTGTCCTGAACATTGAGGCACAAGTTTTCATGTGAATGTATGTTTACATTTCTCTTGAGTAAATTCCTAGGAGTGGAATGACTGGGTTGTGGAGTATGTACATTTAACTCTTTAAGAAATTGTCAAACTTTTCCCCGAAGTAGTTGTAGTACTTACATTCTTACCAGCAACTTACGAGAGAGTTCCAGTTGCTTCACATCCTCATCAAGGCTTGGTATTGTCAATCTTTCCATTTTAACCATCTGGGTAAGTCTGTGGTTTTAATTTGCATTTATCCTGTGACAAATCAAGTTGAGCAACTTTTCATGTGTTTGTTGTCCATTTGCCTATTTTCTTCTGTGAAGTGTCTATTCAACATTTTTACCCATGTTTTATTGGGTTGCTTTCTTATTATGAGTTTTGAGAGTTCTTGATATATTCTGCACATAAGCCCTTTGTTGGATATACGTATTGTATTTTTTCCCTGTTGGTGACTTGCCTTTTCATTTTCTCCCTTCCTTTCCCTTCCCTTCCCTTCTTCCTTTTCTTCTCTCTTTCTCTCCCTCTCTCCTCCTCCTCCTCTCTCTCTCTCTTTCTTTCCTTCTTTCTTTGTTTCTTTTTCCCTTCCTTCCTTCCTTCCTTCCTTCCTTCTTTTCTTTCTTTCCTTTCTTTTTGATAGGGTCTAAAGACCTGGCTGTCACCTAGGCTGGAGTGCAGTGGTGCAATCATGGCTCATTGAAGCCTAGACTGGGCCCAAGCAATCCTCTCACCTCAACCTCCCAAGTCACTGGAACCACAGACACATGCCACCACACCTGGCTAATTTTTTAAGTTTTTTGTAGAGATGGGATCTCTCTATGTTGCCCAGGCTGGACCTTTTCATTTTCTTAAGATATCTTTCCAAGAGCAGAAAATATCCATTTTAATTAAGTCCAATTTATGATTTTTTTTCTTTTATGGTTTATGCTTTCTTGTGTCCTACCTCAAGGGCACAAAAACGATGTTCTATATATTCTTCTAGAAGTTTTAGTTTTTCTGCTTTGGTCTGTGTCCATGCTGAGTATTTTTATGCATGGTGTGAAGCAGTGAGGCAGAAGTTGAAATTCTTTTTTCTCTGTAGCTATCAATTGTTCCAGCACCATTTGTTGAAAAGGAAATTCTTTTCACATTAAAGTAGCTTAGAATCTTCATCAAATCAATTTATTGCCAGATGCATGTGAATTTATTTTGGATTTTCTATTCTGTTCTATTGACCTATAAAATATGTCTATTCTTGTGCTAATATTACATGATCTTGGTTATCTTAGCTTAAAATAAGTCTTGAAATCAGTTTAAATTTCTAACTTTGCTCTTCTTTTCAATACTCTTTTGGCTATTACAGATTCTTTGTATTTCTATATAAGTTTTAGAATCAGCTTGTTAATTTCTACCAAAAAAAAGCCTTCTGGGATTTTATTAGGTTTACATTTGTGAAAGGAAAAATAAATCTTGGAGCCCCCAAATCACTAAGCTAAAGAAAAGAGTCAAGCTGGGAACTGCTTAGAGCAAACCTGCCTCCCATTCGATTCAAAGTCATCCCTTTGCTCACTGAGATAAATGCATATCTGATTATCTCCTTTGGAAAGGCTAATCAGAAACTCAAAACTTGCAACCATTTGTCCCTCATCAACCTGTGACCTGGAAGCTCCCTCCTCACTTCAAGTGTTCTACCTTTCTGGATGGAACCAATGTACAACTTACATTGATTGATGTCTCATGTCTCCTCACAATGTATAAAACCAAGCTGTTCCTCAACTACCTTGAGTACTTGTTGTCAGGACTTCCTGAGGCTGTCTCATGGGCTCACATCCTTAACTTTGGGAAAATAAACTTTCTAAATTGACTGACACCTGTCTCAGATTTGGGGTTCACACATTAAATCTGTAGAATAGGGAATAATTGACATTTTTACAGTATTGAATCTTCTGATCTATGAGCACAAAATAGTTTCCATTTGTTTGGTAGTTTTCAGTGTATAGGGCTTACACATATTTCATTCTATTTATTTCTAAGTATGCTTGGATACTATGGTAATGGCATTTTTCCACTTCAACTTCCAGTTGTTTGTTGTTAGTTTATAGAAATATAATGGATTTTTATATAGCAACCTTGTATCCTGCAACCTTGCTCACCTCACCTATCATTTTAGTAACTTCTTTATATGTTTCTTGAGATCTCCAATGTACACAATTGCAATGCTTGAAACAAAAACAGTTGTACTTCTTCTTTTCCAATCTGAATGCTTTTATTTTTAACCTATTGCAGTGGCTAAGACTTCCTGCAAAATGCTGAATAGAAATAATGATGGGAGACATCTTTTTCAGTAAAAGATGCTAAAATAATTGGATAGCTGTATGAAAACAAATAGGTAAAGAAACACACACACACACACACACACACACACACACACACACACCCCAAAAGCCTCAGTGATTTCTAGCCCTGTGTGGGCATTGGGGATTTTTCACCTTACAGCTCTTGGTAATTGTTCTTTCTCCTGGTGTGCTTTGCTCAGCTGTGGAATGCTGCACAGGCCGGAATTTAGCCAAATATTTGAGGGGATTCCATGCCGGCTCTTGGGGCCTTTCTCTGCATAACCTCCTTTTCTCTGGTACTCTGCCCTGCAAATTGTAGGCACCTCAGCCTTCCCAGACTTACATTTCAATCTCTTCAGCTCAGTGAGACCACTGAACTCTGAATTCTCCCACTCCGTTCTGCATTCCAGAAATTGTCTCCATGCAGAGAATTGGGGTAAGGTTGATCTGATTTGTTTGTATTCTTTCAAGTCCTGGGTTTCCTATTAACCTACATCTTAAAACAATTGTTCTATACATTTCCACCCCAGTTTTCTAATTGTTTACTAAGGGAGAAAAAGTCTAGACCTTGCTATTGTTACATGTAAAATTTTCAGTGCTGCAAAAGAAGTAGCACTCTAAAATAAATTTCCTCAGCAAGGCAATTTACTTCTATAGAAGGGTGTGGCTCACAGATGGAACAACGGCAAGTGCACACCTAGACAAGGAGGGGAAGGGGTTCTTATTCCTTACAGAGGTCACCCCTACTGCCGTGTCATTGTTCCCCTATTGGCTAGGGTTAGACTGCACAGTCTAGTCTGATTCTGATTGGCTATTTTAAAGGGAGCAGGGGTAAGAGCCAGAGTGGCGGGGTGGGTAGTTTGGTGGGAAGGATGGTTACAGGACAGGTCACAGCAGGTAGCCAGGGGTGACCTAGGTCAAAGCAGGTGACCACAGTGGGTGACTAGGATGAGTCAGGATGGGGCAGGGGACCAGGGAAACAGATGTGAACTACCTATTAGAACGGGTGGAAAAGGTTGTTTACTGAAATTACAAGGAAGTTAAAATTTAAAATAGGAAATTGAAGAATAAGAGAGCTGAACATACTGACATACTGATTCTTTGAAGAGAAACTTGGAGTCCACTATATCCAACAATATCTTCTCATGGCATAGTCATTTTTGTTAGTTGCCTATTCTTTGTTCACATTTTTGGTTCTGTGAACCCAGAAAATCTGAGACAGGTCTCAGTTAATTTAGAAAGTTTATTTTGCCAAGGTTGAGGATGCACCCATGATATAGTCTCAGGAAGTCCTGATGACATGGGCCCAAGGTGGTCGGGGCACAGCTTAGTTTTACACATTTTAGGGAGACATGAGACCTCAATCAACATATGTAAGAAGTATATTGGTTTGGTCTGGAAAGGTGGGACAACTTGAAGCAAAGGCAGGAAGACTCATAGTGGAGGAAGGAACTTCTGGGTCACAGATAGGTGATACACAACCACTGAGATTATTTTGAGTTTCTGATTAGCCTTTCCAACCGAGGCAAATGAGATATGCATCTATCTCAGTGAGCAGAGGGGTGACTTTGAATAGAACTGAAGGCAGGTTTTCCCTAAGCAGTTTCCAGCTTGAGTTTTCCTTAGTGATTTTGGGGGCCCAAGATGTTTTCCTTTCACAGTTCCATCTTGTATATCTTTAAATATTTCAAACACAGTTATTTGTCTATATCTGACAATTCCAACATTTGTAGTCTTTAAGGATTTAAATCTATGGTGACTTGTATCCTTATGTATTTGGTAATTTTTGATTGTGACATCGTCTTTGGGCATCACAAGGCTCTCAGGTGGGAATGCCTTCCTCTAGAGGCAATTTTTGCTTATTTGGCTGGGAGTCAGAGAAGTACTTCTGACCTGGAACATCTATCTCAGACTTCATTTAGGAGTATCCATTTCAGCTCCTCCAACTTGCAGGTGACTCTCTGCTGTTGCGAATAAATGTATTTACCCTCAGGTCAATATCACTGATTTGGACAGGAGGTAGGGAAATATTGGGTAGAAGAGGTTGGGGTCCCTGGTGAGGGCTCCATCCTCAAGCCTGGACCTCCAGCCCTAAATGAGAAGATGCATTCCTGTTTTCTTGCCCAAACATTGCCTTTTCCAAAATCACCCTGACCTGCTATGCCCCCAACTCTATACCCATAAAAACCCCAAACTCTGCTGGAAGAGGAGCAGAGTGGTGTGGCAGAGGAGAGAAGAGAAGCATCTGAACATTGAGAGAAGAAAAGTGTCTGAACATTGAGAGAGGAGGCAGCTGGACATTGAAGACTATGGTCAGAGAGGAGTTCAGCCAGGAATGGTGGGAGAGAGAAGATTGTCTTCCTACTCCATCCCCTTTCCAGCTTCCCCATCTCACTGAGAGCCACTTCCATCACTCAATAAAATCCTCTGCATACATCACCCTTCAGTCTGTTCCTGTGACCTGATTCTTCCTGGATGCCAGACAAGAATTTGGGATGCACTGGATGTGGGAACCCAAAAGTTGTCACACTGACTCTTCCTGAGCTTTTTTAACACTTGAGTAGTCCACGGATGGCAAAGCTGAAAGAGCATTGTTTGTAACACATGCCCTCTGGAGCTCCAGGGGTCGCTGGCAACCCCTAGATGCTGCCAGGAGCTGGTACAGGTTTTGTTCCTACCAGTTCCCAAAGGCATTTGCCCTGGCTCCTGCACCCACTCACCTGCATGCTCCCCCTCCTGCAAGGGGTTTGAGCATGGTGTCAAAGTAAATGAGCCACCCCTCTTGCAAGTCCCACGAAGGAGTCAGGGGAATTCTCCCGTGTCATCACCTTTGGGTTTCAGCTCCTTGTGAGTTTTTTCCTCTTGAATATTTTCCTAATATTCCGCAAGCTCAGAAATGTGTTTTGAAATGTGTGTTATCACATATCCAGGCTCTAGTTCTTTAGCAAGAGGGCCTTTCTAAACACCTAGTTTGCCATAACATTGGAGTTAGAAGTCCTAGTCATTCACTCTCCATCCATCCTTTCATCCATCTCTCAGTGCTTTTTCACTTTATTCCTTACTAATTCTCCTTTAGTCACTTCTGCTGTTCCCAGTTCTTTAGTGTTTCAGAGAAAACAGAAGATCATTCCCTTTCAGGAGTGACACAGTTGAGAAAACATCTCTAACACATTGACCCTCCCCAAAAATGCCCTTCCTCACCCACCAGCCCTCACCTCCTGCATAGCCATGCTTTATCCTGGCATCTCAGGACCAGTGTTGGAGGAGTTTTCAGCAAGGAGAAAGTGCCCTGCTGGCTTCACCCTATGATTGTGACCCTATGACCTGGAGTTCATGGGCCCAGGGTCACTCTAATGGGGTTGAGGGGAGGGCACAGAGCCAGGGGAGGGTAGCACCAGAGTGGAGACATGCTGGGATGTTTGGGTCTTGAAAACAAAATCAGCAGGTGCAGCCTGGGCCAGAACAGCCCTGACAACATATGCTCCCAGTCTCTGGAACAAGCCTTGCTTGTTAAAAGAGGAAAACAAAACAGCCCTTCCTCTGCGTATGGTTAACGCATGTTTGAAGCTGTGTGACTTCTCGAGGGTCCCAGCGGCGGCCACTATGTAGGGTGTTTGGTCAGGCCAGCTGCCAGCCCAATCCCTGTCCCTGGCACCCCCGCCCCTCCGTCCCGGTTTCTGTGGCAGTAAATCACCCACATGCTTTCTCTGAAGGGAGAGGTCTGGGACCCCCTGGGCTAGGCAGACAGAGGGCTCCCGGTACAAACATGCTCTGCTTCCTCCCCTAGCAGACAAGCGCCTCTGCAGTTGAAAAGGATTTGGGGGGAGGTGAAACAGTGGGGGAGGATGTTGGGGTGGTAAAGGAAGAGAGAGGATACGAAGCTTGCTCTGTCCGGAGGCCTGCAAGATAAGGTGGAAGCAAGGTCAGTATTTCCTTGGAAAGTCAGTACTTTTCAAAGTTAAACGTGCACAGGAATCACCTGGAGGTGCTGCTTAGGTGCAGATTCTGATTTGGGAAGTCTAGGGTGGGGCCTGAGATTCTGCTTTTCTAAGAGGCTCCCAGGTGTTGCCCATGCTGCTGGGCCAGAGGCTGTAAGTAGTGGAGCTAAAGGGGCATTTGAGAGAGGCTGGGTGGAGCTGCACCACAGGATCACCTGGAACGCTTTAAGATAATGTCTGGCTCCACCCCAATCAATCGAAGCAGACTCTCTGTGCTTGCACTGGGGCACCTGTGTGTTTTCTTTTTTAATGTCTCACTCCCCACCCACTTCAGGTGATTTGAATATGCAGCCAGGATTGAGATCCACTAGGTTAGATTATGGGAGATCATTCCCCACTTCAAAATTAGAGATGCGTGACCAACTAATTTGCTGTCATGGAGGAATGGCTGGAGATGCCTTAACATTATGCTCTTCCCAGGAGCAGCTTCATATTCACCAAGGGTTTTGGGGCGGGGAGAGTTTTGCTAGGAAGGAATGATAATGGTAGCACTCCAGGGGGAGAACAAAGGATTGGCCGTCTTGCCAAAATGGCCACGCTATGAGATCTTGTCTCCACAATTTCATGCCTTGGGCCTCCGTGTCTTGGCCCTGACCAGCACAACTCCTGTTTTGTTCTGTCTGTTCAGCCCAGAATTCCCAGAGGGCTTGGAGCTTTCTACTGCTCTGGAAGGTTCTCTTCCCCTGTCATTTCATCTGAGTGAAAAAGGCAGCTGGAAGGCCCCCTGCCCTTCTCCCCTCCAGTGATCCCAAGTCATGGCTGAGAATAGTGGGAATGAGGTGCTAATGCTCCGTCTTGAGTAGATTTTCCCCCAAGGCACATACATCTGGTATCCATTTTCTTCTGCAGCAGGCCCCATTGAGCAGAGGCTTCCTCTTTATATCTCTGGAAAGATCATGTCCAGAGGCCAGGTTTAGCCGCCACCCTGACCCCCCAGCCCTCAGTGCAGCAAGAGTCCTTTCTTAGGGACCCTTGGCCCAGTCTTCTCCATGGTCTCTGGGAGGCAAGTGGGGCCCTCACCAGAGGGGAGAGCAAAAGGCCGGGGCAGGGTGGGGGATGCTGGAGGAGTCCCAGCTCCCTGGAGAACTGGGGAAGCAGGAAGGTTTGGGAACATCTAAAAAGAAAAGGAGTGCATGAGCCACCAGGAGAAACGAGTGCCTACTTCCTCCGGCCGGGAGGACTGCCCGCTCTTCTTGTTCTCACCCAGGCCCTTGGGCACAGAGGCAGTGAGGGCCAAGTGGGGATGGGATGGGGACTCTCGGGGTCAGATTCTACCTTAAGAGATGTCAGGGTCATCAAGACAACACACTGATCATGCTCCCTGACGAGGATGCCGCTAGTGTCCCTCCTGCCTTACGCAGCACACTATGGTGGTCAGGGGCACTGGCTCTGGATCTCACAAGCCTGGGCTGAATTTTGGCTCTGAACTTGTCCTAGGTGGGTCATGGAACTTCCAAGTCAGTTTAATCTTCTGCAAAGTAGGAGTAATAGAGTAAAAATTGGATTATAATAGATAAACACAAGCAAAGCATTCCACCTAACACAAAGGAAACAGTTAATAAATGGTAGCAAACGTCTATTATCCATCCATCTATTCATTTAACCACATATTGACAATTTGTCTATCTGCCCGTCCATCTCTCTGCCTGTCCATCTCTGTGCCCATTCATCTCTTCATCCATCCATCCATCCATCCTTCCATCCATCCTTCCATCCATCCATCAATCCATCCTTCCATCCATCCATCCATTCATCCTTCCATCCATCCATCCATCCATCCATCCATCCTTCCATCCATCCATCCATCCATCCATCCTTCCATCCATCCATCCATAAATCCATCTCTTCAAACATCCATCCATCCATCCATCCATCCATCCATCCATCCATCCACCCAATCTATATGATGGAAGGGATATTAGAATTCATCTGTTGCAGCAGGTCTCCCACCTGGGAAGCTTGTTAGCTAGGCTGATCCTGGACCCTCTCTCAGAAGTCCTAATTTAATAAATCTGTGGAGGACCCAGGAATCCACATGTTAAACAAGCTTCCCAGGTCATACTGATGCAGGTAGTCCTCAAGCCCCTCTCAAGAAACACTGACCTAGCACCTCACCTCATTTTACCAAGGAGGAAACTGAGGCAGGGAGGATGACTTCCTGTCTGGGCTTTCTTCCCTCCACTCCCCCACTGCTCCCAGGAGTGTGATGTGCAGGGGTGAGTGTGACCAAGAGCCCTGGGAGGGCGGCTGGCAGCCCACCACGTGGCCCTCCTCCCCGCCCCTGCCCACAGACACTGCCCTGACTCCCACACTGAGCCTGTCAGGGACCGGGGATTTATTCCTGCAGGCCAGCTTTTCATCTTGTATTTCCTGGGTTATTTATGTCCCTTGCCTTTTATCTCCCACCCGGCTGGCCCACAAGGCCCATTGTGTCACTTTGGCTGTGGCCGCATCAATCTCCAGCCCAGGGAGCCAGGCCCCCCAGCCCATCTCATCATTTATTTCCAGATCTCCCTGATGCTCAGCCGGCAGCTGTCTTGGTGTGTGGATGGTGCTGGCTGGCGTCATCCTCAGAGAGGGTCATTGTCGGGGGGGTCTTGGGACTGTCGGGTCAGATGGGCCATGGGCAGCTTGTCTGGGGCGCCCGAGTGCAGTGACCTTTCAGGAATTAACATGGCAGTAGGATCAGTGTTCTGGTTGTCAGGACTTCAGAGTCCCAGCCTGGACTCTGCCAATGACTCCCTGGGTGACGTTAGACAAGGAGCAGTCACTAGATAGGACAATCCAGGTCGCAGCTTCCAGGGCTCCCAGATGTGTGACAAGTGCCTCCCAAACTGTGTCTTACAAATTAATAAACATTCATTAAAAAGGCAGAGACAATTCCACAACCAAAGTTTGGAAAACTCTAGGTTGAACAGAGGTGTCGTGAGGTGAACGGTGGCCCCCAAAAGATATGTCTTTATATGACCTAAGCCTAGGAACTTGTGAAAGTGACCTTATTTGGAAAGAGTGTGCTGGGAGATGAGATTACTCTGGATTTAGGGTGGGCCCCAAGCCAGTGATGAGTAAAAGGCGAGGGAGACACACAGATAGAGGGACACATTAGGAGTGCGGCAGACACTGGAGTCATGCAGCCTGTGGGAAGAAGAAAAGTTCCTTTTTAAAGTTTCCTTTCTTGTTAAAGAATAAGTGTGCTAATAGCTTTGTTAAGCCCTATCCTATGTAGCTGTCAGACATGCCATGCTTACAGGCACGTAGTACATTCTATGTTCTTGTACTTTAACCAAGATATCTGTGCTGGACATGCTCACAGGCATGTCCCAGCTCGCCATTGCTTTTACCTGTTTAGAAAAGTTTTCAGTTATTAGCCAATCAGGTTTTAGTTTAGATTGTGAAGTCTGACTTTAGCCAATGGAGATCAGACACAGCAGTCAGGTCTACCCCAAATGTGTAAGGGATAAATTTGTGTGTTTTCCTTTGCTCATTGTACTCTTGTGGCATGATGGCTAGCAAGGGCACCCTTCCTGCAGTCCAGGAAGTAAAAACTGGGTTACTGAACGATGCTTTTTCTCAGTGCTGATTTTTCTTTGTTGCACCCAGCATCTATTTCCAACACAGTCCCAAACCAAAAGCTTCCTGGAGCCATCAGGAGCTGGAAGAGACCAGGGAGGAATCTTCCCTAGGGCCTTTTGAGGAAGGATAGTCCTACCAATTCCTTGATGTCACATCTCTGGCCTCCAGAATGGTGAAAGAGAAGTTTCTGTTGTTTTTAGGCCAACATATTTGTGGTAATAGGTTATGGCAGCCCTTGGAAGCTGATACAAGAGAGAAATAGTTTTGTTAGGGCCTCTAGTAGCAAATGTTGATTAGGAAGCACTAGGGCTGCAGCGTAAAACTGTGACATGAAGCCTTGACTGGGGAACAACCCTCAGGACTTGTGTCTTGAAGAGCACATTTTGGGGGATGCTGACCTATGATGGTGGAAGAGGTTGAGGAAGAAGGGAAAGTATGGGGGGATCTGCTTGGTCTAACACTTTTGGAAATGAGGTGGGGGTTATAGAGTCAGGGGCTCTGCCCCAGGTGCAATGAGGTGAGGGATTTAGGGTCACAGGCAAAGGAAGTCACCACGCAGCTTGATCCAATCCCAGAGAGAGCTTGGGTTAGAGAGGTGCAGGGAGGAAGCTGCTGGAGGAACCCTCCTAGCCCACCTTTCCAGCCTGCAGGCCAGGCCCGCTGCCTGTCCTGAAATCCTTTCCCACCTGCCAAGGACAGGATGGCGGGACTCCTGCACCCTAGATGCCTCTGTTCTGAAGAACCAGGCTTTTTTGCAAGCCTGGGGAGCTAAGGGTTAATAATAATTACCATAATAATGAGTACAGCTATGATTTGTTGCAGGATTACCAGTGCCAGATCCTGTGCTGAGTGCTTTATGCATATTAATTAATTAATTAATTAATTCCTCACAACCCTATTAGCCCATTGTATAAGCGCAGAGATGGAGGCACGGAGAGGTTGAGTAGATTGCTCCACGTCACACAGCTAGTAAATGGGAGATCCAGGATTTAAATCCAGGTTGTCTGACAGCTCTCAACCATGAAGTCACACTGCCTTCCCCCAGAGAAGAGAGAATGCTCACTCACTCATCCACTCACGCTGCCTTTCCTCAGATGCAGGAACTCTGGGAGAGAATGCTCACTCACTCATCCACTCACACTGCCTTTCCCCAGATGCAGGAACTCTGGGAGAGAATGCTCACCCGCTCATCCACTCACACTGCCTTCCCCCAGATGCAGGATCTCTGGGAGAGAATGCTCACCCGCTCATCCACTCACACTGCCTTCCCCCAGATGCAGGAACTCTGGGAGAGAATGCTCACCCACTCATCCACTCAGCATTATTGCTTGCCTGTGCCCTGCCAATTGCCAGCCCAAGCCCTCAGGCCACAGTGCTGAGCCTGGGAATTCTGGGCGCCAGTGAGTCCTTCTAAGGCGTGGTGGGGAGGCAGCCAGGACACCAAAGTTGGCGATGATGGAAGTGCTGGGGATAATGGCCACAGGGTGTTGGCAGGGGCTTCCAATCCAGCCTCAGTGCTCAGGGACTGTGCCCCAGACTCAGTTTCTCCTTTGTTCACTGAACTAGGTATTCACAGACAAATGGGAGTCAGCCCAAAGGAAGGGAGTTCAGGCTGAAAGACATGAGACGGTTTCATCCTGAAGCAGGATGCTGTCTTCAGGGAGTTGGGTCTACTTGGCCATAGCTAAGAGGATGAGATAGGGGTTGGGAATGGCACCGTTACCCACAGCCTGCTGGGGAAGCAGGCAGTCCAGAAGTCTGAAGTGGGCACAGATGAGACACTCAGCCTCCAGTCTCCAGCATCACCCCCTCACACAAGGCTCTGCTGAGTGACAATAGCTCCATTTATTCACCCATGTTGTGTCAGACATTTTGCTAAGCATGGTACATACATGACCTTATTTAATCTTCATGGAAACTCCGTGGGGTGCGGTTACTGCTAACTGCATTTAACATGAAAGAAATCAGGGCTCCATGTGGCTGTGCTATTTGACTGTGCTGGGTCTTGCACGTGGTCTGTCGGACAGAGGCCTAGATTTCACCAGGGATGACATTCAACATGTTTCACGAGAGGGGCTTCGGAGACCCTGACCCCTCAGTTAAGATACCACCCAGGAGCTTGCCGGCGTCACCAGCGGAACATTGACTCTACTTGTAACCAAAACAAGCACTTGGAATCATGCTGGGAATATAGTAAGCACCAGAAAAATGTAGTGATTCCTTTTCTTGTTATTGTCTTCTTTATTAATCACCCTGTCTGGGGCTATGGAGAAAGCAGGCCCTTCTGTTCCATCTCTCCCCACATTTTTTTCCTGGCATATTTTTCAAAGTTCTTATTTACAGGCTATTTTGCTGCTCAAGAATCTTCAATGGCTCCCCTTTGCCTACAGGAAAAACTCTAACTCCTCTGCCCAACATTCACGGCTCCCCTTGGCTGGCTCCAAGCTCCCTGTCCAGGTGGACTTCTGCCCGCCCTCTAAGAAGGTCCTCCTCCCCCAGACTGACTCTTCGCCGTGTGCCTTCCTCTCCTGGGTCCTCACGGAGCCATGACCCCTCCTGAAAGACCTTCTCACCCTCTTCACTGACCTCACTTCAAGGCTGCTGAAATTCCAGCTCCACTGAGAACGCTTCCAAATACACCAGCACTCAGAGGGGTCCCATTTTTAAATGTTCTACAGCTCTCTCTGGTCGCTAACATGTGTTTGCATGCCACGTGGCAACTATTTTTGGTCTGCTTCCCACAGCCCAGTCACAAAATCAACCTCTTGGTGTCAGGAGTCAGCACTGCCCAAACTTTGATGTGCCATGAATTACCTGGGGATCTTGTGAAGCTGCAGCTTCCGCCGCAGGAGGCCTGGGGAGGGGCCCAAGACCCTGCATTTCTTTTTTCTTTCTTTTTTCCTTTTTTTTTTTTTTTAAGACAGAGTTTCACTCTTGTTGCTCAGACTGGAGTGCAATGACGCGATCTTGACTCATTGCAACCTCTGCCTCCCAGGTTCAAGCAATTCTCCTGCCTCAGCCTCCTGAATAGCTGGGATTACGGGCACCTGCCACCACATCTGGCTGATTTTGTATTTTTAGTAGAGACAGGTTTTCTTCATGTTGGTCAGGCTGGTCTTGAACTCCCAACCTCAGGTGATCTGCCTGCCTCAGCCTCCCAAAGTTCTGGGATTATAGACGTGAGCCACTGCGCCGGCAGACCCTGCATTTCTAACAAGCTCCTAGGAGATGCTGTGTCCTGGGGCCACACTTGGAGAACAAGGGCCAAGGCATCCAGCAGAGCCTCTGTCCCTTGGTTCTCAGCCCTGGGACCTGAGAAAAATACTTCTCCTGGGTCCTACCCCCAGAGTCTCTGCTGATTGGTGGCAAGTGAGCCAGGTAGTGGTGTGTTTACAGAGCTTTTCAGGTGACTGCGATGGACAGCAGGACAGAGCCACTGAGCTGGCACCATCCGTCACTCCAACAGGTGTGTTTTTCTATGGTCCAGGATTCTCAGATTAGACCCTGTTGGAGGGCAGGAAACTGATTCCTTAGGCATGGGTCAGGCTGGGGCAGCCAGAGCCCTGCAGTGTTTTTGCGGGTGGGTGCCCACTAACCATTGGGGCATTTTGAGGGGATCGAGCAAGAGCATCCACCCTGCATGGCCCCAGCCAAAGGCATCTCTGAACCCACCAACAGCATCCACCCCAAGGCACAGACACGTGACAACTCATGAAGGATCAGGAGGGGAGTCCCAGGAGCGGTTTGGCCAGGAGCTCCCTCCTCCTGTCAGTCAGCCTGGCTGGGTACCTGGGAGCCAAGGACTCTGGTCCTGGCACCCAGGAAACCGCCACTGTCCCAAGTCAGAAGGCACGGGGCGCCCTCTGCTGGGAGGTTTGAGCATTTCTCCCCAGGGACTCAAGTGGAACGGGGAAAATCAGAGGAGGGCAGGGAAGGCTGTGCTGTGTATTTTCTCTGTCTTCCTATTTCAGGGTCTGCAGAGCCAAAATCCAGTTTAGACGAGGGATTGTAGGTTGAGACTCTGAAGGGTGGGATGGATTTGCTTACGCAGCCAAATGGCACTGAGGCTCTTTCTGTCCCTTTCACCCTTTCCTTCTCGTTATCATCACCGTCAACACCAATTCACCTGCACTGGCTCAAGTTTCTCGGCAACAGGACTGAAAACACAGCTTTTGTTCTAGTCTCCAAGAAGGCTCAGCTTCTCTGAGCACCCACAGTTCCTGGTCTGGACTCCCTTGTGGTCTATCACGCACTTGTGTCAATGTGGGGTCAGTGTCAGGATCAGTGGTGATGGGAGTTAGAATTCAGTCTGGGGCTAGGGCCAGTGGGCCTTCTTACAGAGTCAGGGGTCAGCCTATGTCCAGAGTCCCATCACCAGGTAACCACTAGCAGGCAGGTCCGGCTCACTAAAGGCTGTGGCCAAGCCTCTGCCCACAGTGAAGGAGGCCCGTGTCTGGGAGACCAAAGCAGAAGAAGACAGAGAAAGCAGATCCCATCCCGGGTTCCTCCAGCTTCCCCAGGACAGCTGCTCCGAGCTTTTGCGATGCTTACAGGCTCATAGTTCAGGGGTCAGCACGCAGTGCACCAATGGCCAGCCCTCTGGGCTTGACTCCACGGCAGGCCCACCTGTGGCTCAGTCTCAGGGTGCAGTGTCTCACTGTAATCTCTGTTAACTTTGTCATAAATGCATGTTCTTAGCCCAGGGGAGGGTGAGCTATAATGAGGGGAAGGAGTCCAGCATTATTAGCTGGATGGAGAGTCAGCATGTGAACCTGTGTGGTCACTGATGCTACTGTAGACCAGGGGTGTGAAACCTGGGGCCTGGGGGTGGGCACTGCAGGCCACCGAGGGTCCACAAACCCACCAGGAATTGTGTGGGATTTGTGAGTGTCAAATTTTATGTGGTTTCTATCAGATTCTCAAAGGACCATAACCAAAAAACTAGTTTAGAAGCTTTGCCTAGGCCTATCCTTTCTATTTATTTATTTGGAGACAGGGTCTTGTTTGTTGCCCAGGCTGGAGATCAGTGGCACAATCAAGGCGCACTGCAGCCTCAACCTTCCAGGCTCAATCGATCCTCCCACCTCAGCCACCTGAGTAGCTGGAACAAAAGACACACATTTCCACACCTGCTAATTTTTATACTCGGGGCTTCACCATGTTGCCCAGGCTGGTCTCAAACTCCTGGGCTCAAGCAATCCTCTCACCTGGGTCTCTCAAATTGCTGGGATTGCACGCATGAACCACTGCACTGGCCCTTATCTTTAAAAAAAAAAAAACACTTTAAAAATAGTTTAATTGAGGTATAACTGTTAGAGCATAAACTGCATATATTTAAGTGTTGAACTTAAAAAAGTTGACATATGTATACATCATGAAATGATCACCTCAATCAAGATAATGAACATCCTTATCACCCTCAAAAGTTGATCTGCTTTCTGTCGCCATAGATGAATTCTCATTTTCTATAATGTTCTATTGATGGACACATACAGTGTATACTTTCTTGGGTCCAATTTCTTTCATTCTGCCTAATTATTTTGGTGACCATCCACGTTATTGTTCATGGCTTTTTATCACTGAGTGGCGTTCCATTGTGTGGAAGGGCAGCAATTTGTATTTCCATTCATCCGCTGATGGACGGTTGCA
The DNA here is from genome assembly GCA_963573385.1 of Cacajao melanocephalus. NCBI lineage: Eukaryota > Metazoa > Chordata > Mammalia > Primates > Pitheciidae > Cacajao > Cacajao melanocephalus. The sequence goes on along the minus strand of CAUYLG010039166.1, from coordinate 18,904 downwards.
TTGTTCCCAGTTTTTGGCTATTACAAAGAAAGCTGCTATGAACATTCATGCACACATGGGCAAATGCGTTCATTTCTCTTTGGTGGAAAGAAGTGGTTAACCTGTTTTCCGTAATGGTTGTGTCATCTTACATTCTCCGCAGCAGCCTGTGTGAGTTCCAGTTGCTCCATGTGCTAGCCAACACTCACTAGAGTTAGTCTCTTTAACCTATTTTTAGCCACTCTAGTGGGTGTTTCATTTGCATTTTCCCAATGACTAATGATATTGAGTATCTTTCCACATGCTTATTTGTTATCCACACATCTTCTTTGGTGAAATGTCAGTTCAAATATTTTGCCCGTTTAAAAAATTGTGTTTGCCCCGCGCAGTGGAGCACTCCTGTAATCCCAGCACTTTGGGAGGTCAAGACAGGCAGATCACGTGAGGTCAGGAGTTCAAGACCAGCCTGGCCAACATGGTGAAACCTCGCCTCTACAAAAATACAAAAATTAGCCAGGCATGATGTCGGGTGCCTGTAATCCCAGCTACCAGGGAGGTTGAGGCAGGAGAATAGCTTGAACCCGGGAGGCGGAGGTTGCAGTGAGTCTGAGCCGAGATCACACAATTGCACTCCAGCCTGGGTGACAGAGCGGGACTCCATCTTATGAAAAAAAAGAAAGAAAAATTGGGTTGTTTGCTGTTTGATTGAGTTGTAAGAGTTCTTTATATAGTCTAGATACAAGGCCTTTGCTGGATAAATGTGTTGCAAATATTTTTCCCAGTGTGTGGTTTATCATTTCATAAGCAAATCTTTTTGAAGAGCAAACTTCTTAAAAATTTTGAAGACCAATTTATTTTACATAGTTTGTGCTTTTTGCATTATATTTATAAAATGTTTTCCAAATCCAAGTCACTATGGTTTCTCCTATGTTTTCTTCTAAAACTTCTGTAAATTTAGCTCTTACATTTAGGTTTATGTTCTTTTGTGCTAACTTTTACGTATGGTGCAAGTTATGAATTCAAGTTCTTTATGAATTCAAATTCTTTTTTTTTTTAATGTGAGTAATTGCCTAGTTGCTCCAGAACCATTTGTTGAAAAGATTATCTTTTACGCGTTGCCTGGCACCTCTGCCAAATATCAGTTGACCACATATAAGTGGGTCTATGTTTAGACTCTATTACTTTCTCCCAGATACAGGCCTCCTTCTCTGTGGGCAGATGTTTGGCCATAGCCTTGACTGAGATAGACCTGTCCGCTGGTGCTTACCTGGTGATTGGACTGTGTGCCTGGGCTGCCTCATGACTCTGTAAGAATGATCCCTATCCCTAGTTCCAGACTAAATTTCCACTATTGATCTATGTGCCTATCTTCATACCAGTACCCTACTGTCTTGATTACTATAGCTTTATAATAAGTCATACAATCAGATGAAGTAAGTCTTTCAATATTGTTCTTTTTCACAGTTGTTTTGGCTGTTCTAGATCCTGTGTATTTCCATATAACTTTAGAATCAGTTTGTCAGTTTCTACCAAAAAGCCTGCTGGGATTTTAATGGGGATTTTATTGATTCTATATATCAATTTGGTGAAAATGTTGCCTTATAATATTGTCTTCCAATCCAAGAACACAGTATATCTCTCTTTATTTAGCTTTTTAATTTCACCCAGCAATGCTTCGTAGTTCTCAGTATAAAGTCTTACACATCTTTTGCCAGATTTATCCTTAAGTATTTAATACTTTTTCATGCTGTTGTAAAGGATGGCATTTTATTTTATTTTATTTTTGAGACAGAGTTTCGCTCTTGTTGCCCAGGTTGGAGTGTAATGGTGCAGTCTCAGCTGACTGCAACCTCTGCCTCCCAGGTTTGAGCAATTCTCCTGCCCCAGCCTCCCGAGTAGCTGGGATTACAGGTACCCACCACTACTCCTGGCTAATTTTTTGTATTTTTAATAGAGTCAGGGTTTCACCATGTTGTCCGGGCTGATCTCGAACTCCTGACCTCAGGTGATCCCCTGCCTCAGCCTCCCACAGTGCTGGGATTATAGGCATGAGCCATCGAGCCCAGCCTATGGTAGTATTTTAAATTTCAGTTTCTGATTCTTGGTTGTTAGTATACTAGAAATACAATTGGGTTTTGTATATTGATCTTGAATTCTATAACATTCCTACTCACTTATTAATTCTGGTACCTTTTTTGTAAGTTTATAGGATTTTCTTTCTTTTATTTTTTTGAGATGAAGTTTCATTCTTGTTGCTCAGGCTGGAGTGCAGTGGTGTGGTCTCAGCTCACTGCAACCTCTGACTCCCACTTCAGCCTCCCAAGTAGCTGGGATGACAGGCGCCCACCACCATGCCTGGCTATTTTTTTTGTGTGTATTTTTAGTAGAGATAGGCTTTTCTGAGTAGATATTCATGTTATTTGCCAATAAAGACAGTTTACTTCTCCTTGTTGAATCTGGATGTTTTAAATTTATTTTTCTTGCCTTATTACACTGGCTGCAACCCCAGTGCAATGTTAAGTAGGAGTGGCAAAAATGGACATCCTTATCTCGTTTCCCGTCATGGGTAACAGGGAGGTTTTCAAGCATTTATTCCTCCTTGGCTTTTATTGGCCCCAGCAGGGGTGGCTTCTAGAACTGGTTGGAGGACCTCTGTGTTTGCCCTGGGCATTGTGCCCCTCTTCCCAGTGTTTTGGTGCAAGCCCAGTGGAATCGGAAATCACCTTGGGGACAGGGATGGTATATCTGACTCCAGCTCTCACACTGTGCCTGGAACGGTGCTTAGCTTGACAAATGTGCATTGCCAACCAGGTCACTGAATCAGGCCGAAAGGGCCTGTTTGTATTGCTGTCCACCCCTTCCCCTTTGCTTTTTTCCTGGACAAAGGCAGCCACGCTTCCCTCCTTTCCTTCTCTTCCCCTCCAGAAATCTGAATGGAAGGAGACATGAAAGAAAAGCACTCAGGTTCCGCCAGCATCAGGTTACTTCTATGCAGCGTCCTCATTCAAAAATAAACCTGAGGGGGTCAGGGGAGGGGGGCGACAGAGACAGGAGGGAGCTGTTATCATAGCTCTGCTTCCAGGCTGTATTTTTAGGGCTGGCATTTAGGTTTGGCCTGGGGACAAGGGGCTGGAAAATGCAAGGCATTTCCTCTTCCTGTCAGCTGAGACACAGTGTGTGTGTGTGGGTGTATACAGGGCCCTGCCACCTTCGCACTTAGCGCCTCCAGAATAGCAAACAAAGTACACTTCCTCTGCAGGCCTGCTGCGCTCCGGTGTCGGCCCTTCCAGGCCAGCCTCATCTTCAGACTCTCTGTAGGCTCCTCCCAAACTCTGAGCTCCACTGATTCTTTCAGGGAGAGGAACAGGAGCGTTTGTTCCCTTGGACAGATGTGCTGCTGTCACAGCGCTAGGCAGCTCCTCAGCCACGGGAGGGACGAGACTCTGAGGTCCTGAGTGGTGGGGGGGATATTTTGGAAGGTCTCAGTGACAACATAACAGGTTCATTTGTTGACTTGTTTATTCATGACTGGCTGTGTGTCGTGCGTGAGCTACTTAACCACTCTGTACCTCAGTTTCCCCACGGGGATGTCGCTAAAACCTGCTTCATAAGGGTGCTGAGAGGACTCAGTGAGTTAATGTTGGATGTAAAGTGGTAACATGCTGAAAGCAGCAGCTGGCAGGTAGGAAGGGCCGAGGAAAGCTTCGCTGTCATTGCCTGAGTGCCTACTGTGCACCGCTGGTGAGCCTGGGCAGGGCCTGCGGCGGTGAACGAGACAGGTACTGGCTCTGACCTTTTGTAGTTTACTCAGTTGGAGACCTGGTTGCTGCCTTTGAGAACTGGAAGTTCTCAACCACAACTTTGGACCAGGGTCTTGGAAACACACGGAGTGAAAGGTCTTCATCACTGTAAGGTGACAAACTAATCAGAGGCACGGTGATGTTGCTGTTTTTTGCACTTTGTGGAGCTCCGGCTGGCTTTGTTTCTTTGGTGCTCTGTGAAGTTGTTTTGCGTCTCGGGGTCTCATTCTCCTCACTTGTAAAACGAGAGTGAGATTCCATACAGCGGGATATTATTCAGCCTTGACAAGGAAGGAAATTCTGACGCAAGCTACGACATGGAGGAACCTGGAGGACGTGATGCTAAATGAAGTAAACCAGCCCCAGAAAGACAAACCCTGTATAATTTCACTTGCAGGTGGTAACTAGGACAGTCAAATTCAGACAGACAGAAGGTAGAATGGTGGTAGCTGGGGGCTGGGGGAGGGAGGACAGGGGAGTTTTTGTTTAGTGGGCATACAGTTTCAGTTTTGCAAGATGGAAAGAATTGTGGAGACAGTGGTGATGAATGCACAAATTATGAATGTATTCAATACCACTGAACTGCACACCTAAAATAGTTAAGCTGGTCAATTTTATTATATGCAGTTTACTGTAATTTTTTTAATTTAGAAAAAAATAAGGAGAGCAGTTAAAGCAGATGATGACTTAGGTCTGTTCCCATTCTTTATTCTATAAACTGAAATATCACTTTCTTTCCCTTCCTATTGTCTTTCTCTTTCACACAGTTATCAGGGCTGCCCGCTCCAGAGCACAGGTTGTGCACTGCACAATTCGGCAGAGTGCCCGTCTTCAAGACAGCAGCGTGGGTGCCACAACCTGTTCAACTGCATAATACAGTCCGTTTCTGATCTACCCGATCAGGTGGTAGTCTCTCGTGCCCATCTCCTGAGTTTATGCAAAGTAGAAAAAAATTCAGCATCAACTAGAAATAGCAAACACAACACACTTATCTGATCTTTCCCCTTTGTATCACTCATTACATTTGGAAGATTACTTTACAGTTGGTTTCTTTTGCCTGCAACTTATCAAGTGCCTGATGATGTTCCCAGTCATTCATTTCGCAACGATTTCCCAAGCACTCCCAGTGTGCTGGACACTGACGAGGTGCTGGACACGGCTGAGCACGGAGTCCCTCCTCTCACGGCACATGCATTATAGTTCCAGGAGGCAGACTAGAAACAGGCAAACAAATAGGAAGCCAATGTACAAGGGTGTTAAGTGCCACATAGACAATGACTGCTGGTGCTGGGCAGGATGACGTGAGGGCTTGTTTTAGACTGTGATAAAGGAAGGCTTCCTGGAGGAGGTGACATCGGAATTGTCACTTGAATGATATGTGGGCATAGAGTCCTCTCGGGCCTTCTCACATTGGCCTGGCAGGGAAGGGGTGAAGCCACCTTGTGCTCTTGGCCTCTCTTCCTCACTCCTTGCCCTGTCTCCTTCCATTCAGAGAAAGAAGAAGGCTTTGCAGGAGGGGGCTCAGAAATCTCCAATCAGAATGGATCTGCTCCTCCCTCCTTCCCCTTCCTACAGACCCCAGCAGACAGAAAGGAGTTGTTCAGGTCTCTCTCCTGAGTAGATGTTTGGGATGGATCTCCTCTGTCAAGCCACACGTTACAGGGATTTGTGAAGGCCACCCAGGAGAGGGGAAGCCCAGTTTATTCAAAAGCTGCCCTGGCTGGGATGGTGGGATAACCAGAACCGCTAGATCAGGCTGACAAAGAACAAAATTGCCTCCACTGTCCACAAGAATGGTGGGTGGGAGCGTCCCATTGGAGCAGGTGGCCGTGAGTTCAAACCCTGTCTCAGCCTCTTCCTAGCAGGGTGACTTTGAGGAGGCAACTCCGCCTCTGCCTCAGTTCCCTCATTTGTAATAAAGGTGTTGCAGGGACTCAGAGAATTTACCCACACAGTGCTTAGGGCGGCATTTGGTGCACAAAGTGCATGTGTTCACTCTGACATCATTTTTCAGGGGGTTTCTATCCGCTGCAGAGTCGTCTCCCATTCATCAGCAACCTCTTTTCTACCTCCACAGACACAGTCTTGGCTCATTCACAAGAGGTTTGATCTGGAAGAGACAGAGCTATACACAGGTCAGCGGGGAGCCTGAGTGGGAGTTTCTGCTACGTGGGAGTATGGGGCATGTATGTGGGACAGTGTTTTCCTGACTGTGTGGATCACTGTTTTGAGCTTGAATATGTGGGTATCTACATTTGCCTCTCTAATCAAGAGAGAGTTCCTTACTGCATTCTATCAGCAAAGCCCATCCATCCATCCATCCCTCCCTCCCTCCCTCCCTCCTTCCCTCCCTCCCTCCATCCATCCATCCATCCATCTATCTATCCCTCCCTCCCTCCCTCCCTCCATCCATCCATCCCTCCTTCCCTCCCTCCCTCCCTCCCTCCCTCCGTCCTTCCAGCCATTCTTTCATCCATCCATCCATCCATCCATCCATCCTTCCGTCTATCCATCCATCTATCAATCCATCCATCCATCCATCCATCCATCCATCCATCCATCCAACAAATATTCTCTAGCACTTACTTTTGCTAGGTATTTTGCTGGTTTTGCAAAGGTAAATCCTTATCCCAGCTTCCCCTGGAAACACAGTCTGTGGTCAAATTTATGTGCTAATGCTTTATTGTGGGGTGCAACCTCCAGAAGCAAGAGTGAGGGGGAAAGAAATAAGGCAGAGGGGAAGGAAGGCAAAACTCAGCTATTGCCTTGGCATGATTTGAGGGCTTCAGGGCAGCCTTGGCTTCTGAAAAGAGTTAAGTTTTGAGTTAAGCATGTCTTCTTTTCTCTTCTTCTTTTTAAAAAATTTCTTTAATTATGGTAAAACATATATAAAATAAAACTTCCCATTCTGCTCACTTTTAGGTACACAGCGAGTGGCATTAAGCTCATTCATATTGTACAGCCATCGCCACTGTCTGTCTCCCGCGTGTTTCCAGCTTGCAAACTTGAAACCGTGCACCCACAAACACTAACTCCCCATTCCTCCTTCCCCTCCAGACCCTGGTAACCATGATCCTGCTTTCTATCTCTGTGAATTTGGCTACTCTAGTTCCCTCATATAAATGGAATCATGCAGTATTTTTACTTTTTGTGGCTGGTTTATTTCACTTAGCATAATGTCCTCCAGGTTCATCCATGTTTTAGCATGTGCCAGAATTTCCTTCCTTTTTAAGGCTGGATAGGATTCCATTATATGGATAGACCACATTTTGTTTATTTGTTTATGCTTGATGGGTGGTTGGGTTCCTTCTACCTTTTGGCTGCTGTGAGTAATGCTGCTAATGCACATGCGTGTACACAGATCTGTTTGAGTCCCTGTTTTCAATTCTTTTACTTCTATACATCCAGAAGTAGCGTGGCTGGACCATATGGTAATTCTATGTTTAATTTTTTTTGAGGAACCTCCATCCTGTTTTCCAAAGTGGCTGTGCCATTTTACATTCCATAGGATCCTTCCTTCCTTCCTTCCTTCCTCTCTTTTCTCTCTCTCTCTCTCTTTCTTTGACAGAGTCATGCTCTGTTGCCAGTTTTTTTGATGGAGTCTCGCTCTGTCACCAGGCTGGAGTGCAGTGGTGCAATCACTGCAACCTCCACTTCCAGGTTCAAGCAATTCTCCTACCTCAGACTCCCAAGTAGCTGGGACTACAGGCGCCTGCCACCACGCCTGGCTAATTTTTATATTTTTAGTAGAGACCAAGTTTCACCATATTGGCCAGGCTGATCTTGAACTCCTGACCTTGTGATCTGCCTGCCTCAGCCTCCCAAAGTGCTGGGATTACAGGCATGAGCCACGGTTCCGGGCTGGCTTGCTTTCTTTTTTAGACACAGGGTCTCGCTCTGTCGCCAAGGCTGAAGTGCAGTGGTGTGATACTAGCTCTCTGCAGCCTTGAACTCCTGGGCTCAAGCAATCTTCCTGCCTTGGCCTCCCGATACTACAGTTGTGAACCATCAGCCCCAGCTCTGTGGGGCTTTCTCTTAAGGAGAGGCTGTGTTGTGAATGTCAGATGTCCCCCAAATGAAGCGCCATATGCCCCTAGTTGCCTTCCTTCCTCCTCACAGTAGTAGCTTAGGGTTGTCATGATGCTCTTGTTACCCATTGTCACACTGACTTTGAGGTGGTGTCATTATCCCCCTTTACAGAAAAAAACACTAAGCCCCAGAGTCTAAGGCGGGAAGCTGCTGCTTCTGCCTGTCCAGCCTCCATTCTCCCTCCCTCTGGTTACAGCTTCTCAATGTTCCACTGGGGAGCCACTCCTCTGCTTGCAGTGTACGCCGAGCTACTGGGGGCTGCCCCCACTCCTTGGCTCCGGGAGCGAATCAGACATTCCATTCTCCTCGGACATGGTGCCTGGTTCAGTAGGAGTTTCATGACAAACCCAGCCAACCAGAGCCTATGAGCATCTTCTGGAAATCTGCCAAGAGTTTGGTGAAGTGGAGTTAGCTCTCAACGGGGAATGCTAAGCATAGAATGTGAACCTTCAGCTGCTGGTAGCCACTTCTACCACCACCCTTAGGATAACTGCAACCAAGTAAGAAGCCAGCCTAGAGACATGGAACCAAGAGGTGAAGAGACAGACTGCAAACAATGTCACCTGAGCACCTGGATCTAACTGTACCTGAAGCTACTAGATATGCTTCTGGACTTTTCAATTACAGGAGCCTGCAGAATTCCTTCTTAGCTTAAGCAGTTTAGTTGAAGTTCTCTCTCTTGCAGGATTTTTTTTTTTTTTTTAAAGACAGAGTCTCACTCTGTTGCAAAGGCTGGAGTGCCATGGTACAATCTCAGCTCACTGCAATCTTGGCTCACTGCAACCTCCGTCTCCTGGGTTCAAGCGATTCTCCTTCCTCAGCCTCCCAAGCAGCTGGGATTACAGGCACTCGTCACCACACCTTGCTAATTTTTGTAATTTTGGTAGAGATGTGGTTCACCATGTTGGTTATCTGGTCCTGAACTCCTGACCTCAGGTGATCCACTCGCCTCTGCCTCCCAAAGTGCTAGGATTACAGGTGTGAGCCACAGCACCAGGCCTCTTGCAGGATTCTTGAAGGGAATCCTGACTAGTTCAGGGAGTTTAAGAAACCTGCCCAAGATCAGCCAGGAAATGGTGGTGCCAAAAACTCAGACCCCTAAAGGAGTTCTCAACTTAGATCTGGGTCCTGGCTCAGGATCAAGACTAACCATTGTTCGACTCTCCTCCAGGACTCTAGGATCGGCATCCCGAGACGGGAGCTAGATCTTGGTTGAAGCACTGTAGGAACCAGCGTGGTCACAAAGCACAGAACTCACGAGCTGAACCTATGCAGGAACTGGCAGGTTACCGCCCAAGGGTCAAATCCAGCCCCCCTCTTGTTTATGTACCGTCCACAAGCTACAAATTCTCTTTACATTTTTAAATATTGGAAAAAATCCAAAGAAGAATATTCTGTGGCATATGAAAATTATATGAATTCAAGTTTCAGTGTCCATAAATACTGTTTTATTGGAATGCATTCATATTCATTCATTTGCATATTGTCCATTGCTGCTTTGCGCTTCAATCGCGGAGTTGCATAGCCATCCAAGAGACTGCCTAATATTTTAGTACCTGGCCTATATAGAAAAGTTTACCCATTGCCGCCAAGCCGTGAGCTTCCCTCCTTAGCTCTCTGTGGTTCTTTCCCAAGCCGCTCATCTCATCCTTTCCTGCTTCCCCTTCCTCTAGTCCTGGTTCTTAAGGAGGCAGGACCTTCGTGAAATCAGCAAATTCATGGGAAGCTCCCAGCACAGAGCCTGGCGCAATGTGAGTGCTTAGTCATAGAAAGGTGTTGGGAAGGAACCTGAGTCAGCAGTGAAGCACATGCATGCAGCCTCTCGTCCTGTCTTGGCTGCTCACTCCCTGTGTGACCTTGGGCTAGTTGCTTCCTGTGAAATAGGAATAAGAATAGTCCCTACCTCACAGGGTCCTGGTGAAGATCAGATTAGTCATTGCACGTAAAGTGCTTCCAAGAGTGCTGGGCACACAGTAAACGCTTCATAAGATCCTAATTGCCATTGTTTTTCTCATTGGCTTAATCTCTGTGGAGGATCTTGGGAGCTACCTACCATTGAACCTGGCCCATGTTTGGCCCAGCCCCTCCCACCCCCAAAGGCCAAGGCTGTGCAGGGATCAGAGAGCTGGCCTCCTGACTCGGAGCCTTGGAAGGTTGGGGCTTCATACCACCCCTAGCAGGAGGCAGCCAGGGGCTGAGATGAGGGCTTAAAAGCAGGAGATCCTGGGCTTGGCCCTCCCAGCAAAGAATTGTGTGTGTGTATCTGTAGCTGGATAAAACACTCATTTTAGGGGGGGAAAAAAAGAGCGAATGGTCCACCTAAAATGGTTAAAGGCAGCCCCCTCTGTGGTGGGCAGTTTCCATGGCTGAAAAGACCACAGAGCCACTGGGACTGCCTTGGCCTCCGCCTTGGGGGCAGGAGCCAGCTGAGCCCTCATTGCACTTCGCTCTGCCCACCCCGTCCTGGCAGCTCCTCTTCTGGTGGACCAGGGCCCAGGACAAGCGGCCCAGGGAAGCCGGACCCCTGAGCTGGTACGGCAGGCTCCAGTGGGGGAAGTGGGCAGAATGATGGAACCGGGTCATCAGGGAAGGACGTCCAATTCTCAGCTCCAGGCTGTACCCTCTTGTCCCAGTTCACTGGGTCTCTTAGGCATCAAGCCTGGGCTGAGTGGAAATAGGCAGAATTGAAAGGACTTCCAGACCTTCTGGAAGTCCTGTAGGAGGGCACCTCCCTGGACCTGCTGCCTCCCACCAGACCCCAGCTTTGTTGAGATCTTGGTGAGGGGTGAGCCAAGTGGCTAGGCCTGGCTGTCCCTGTCCCTCACCTGGCCCAGCCCTGGGCCCCTTCCCAGGCACTCACTGCCATGTGTTCCCAGCCAGAGCTCAGTTCTGCAGCTCCCTGGTGGGTATGAGCATCTATCCTTTACCAGGAGGGCACGGCAGGCAAGAGGGACTTCCTGGGCCATTTTCGCACCTGTCCCATTTTTGGAGACACACTCCTAGACAGAGGCACTCACACTCTCTACCTATACAGGGAAGCTCAAGCCCCTTAGCTGCCGAACACCCAGAGTGACTCCATCACGCATGCCTCTCCTGCATGCACACATGTCCTGCTGACACCACCTGACCTGTGTCCAAAGCTCTCGGCCCACTCCTGGGCTTGTCTGAAGGCCAGAGCAGGCTGACGTCAGCCGCCCAGAGTGACTGTGAGAAGCAGGGCCAGGGGACATCACACAGAGGCCACCAGAAGGCCAGCAGGTTCTTACACATCGTCTGGGCCAGTGGCTCCCACACCTTGAGGCATGTAGGGGCCTTTGTGAAAAATTCTCAGGCTTAGTTCCCACCCCAGACTTGGTAAATCAGAATCTCTGTGGCGATGGCAACTGAGGTGGGGTACTGGGATCTGATAGACTCCCCAGGCGTTCTGATGCTGGATAGACTTTGTAACCTGATCGAGTCCAACCCCCTTACTGTTCAAATTCAGGAACTGAGGCTGAGAGAGGGAGAGTGGTCTGTCCAAGGTCACACAGCAGTTGCCTAGGGCAGCCAGAACTAAAACCCAGGACTCCTCACTGCCCAGGCCCCGGCTTCAGGTCTGCAGAGACTCCATGTCCTTCTCCGCCCCCACCAGCCCTGACTGTCCCCCTGGCCTGCTGACCAGTAAGGAGGTCAGCTGGCTCTCATGTTCTACAGTGCTCAGCAGGGCCAGGGCCAGGGCCAGCCTGCAGCCAGCAGTCCTCTGGAACAGAGGCTTGGTGACTGTCTTCAGCCCCCTTCCCATGCAGAGGGCCCCTGCTTGGGAGGCCTACTTTAGGGAAGGCAAAGGCTGGGCTCCCTGCAATCACAGATGTTTGCCCCACCCTACTCCTAGGGGAGGCCGGAAAGGCAAGTCCTCACGCTGCCCAAACATCTGGACTGTGTAGAGAGAGCCAAGATGCGCCATGCAGATGTTTTCAAAGCTGATGCCGGCTGTCAGCAGAGAATAGACATCTGGGTGGAGGACTGGGGCTTGTGCCGGAGGGCAGGGTAGACTGCACAAAGCTGGGGGTGGGAATGTGGCCTGGGGACTTCACTCCCCGACCCGGTTGACCTCTTTAAGTTAGAGTCAGATCCCCAGGGTGGCAGCCAGGTGACGTTGACATAACAGCTTCCATTTGTTGACACTCACCCACTCACCACGTGCCAGGTGCTGTTCTGCATTCTGCATGTATTATCATCTCACCTAACGCTGACAACAGCCCTGTGGGGCAGGTACCATTACTGTCCCTGTTTTCCAGGCCACTGAGGCACAGAGAGGTCATGTCACTGGCCCGGGCTCACCCAACAAGCCAATGGCAGTGCCAGGCTCACACAGAAGCCCATGCAGGTCACCTCTGAATAGCCCTGCTCCATCCCATGAGTGACCCCCCAGTGGTTTCTGGGGCCAATCCCAGTGTGCCCTTCTTTCAAATCATATTACATTTGCATCTGGGGGCATTTTGCATAGAGAAAATGGGTTTCTGGGGAGCATCCCTTTTCCTGTGTTTGGAACTTGGGGAAAGGATACATTAGGAGGCCAAGCCAGGCCCTCCTCCCGGGCCGGTGGGCAGCTGCTGCCAAGTCTCCCAGGGCTTCTGAGACCAGAGACTGCTTCCTGAAGGAAAAGTGAGCTCCCTGTGGCTGAGGCCAGCTGTGGCCAGCAGGGCTATTTATTTTTCTGTTCCTAAGCCTTTAAGTCATCTGTTTACACAGGCAGGAGAAGGAGTTGGGATTCGTGTCCCTGCCTGGTGCCCTCCCTCCCTCCCTCCCTCCGTCCTGGGCCTTGCAGGCTGAGCCAGGGACCCCCAGAGCCAGTGGTGGTAGGGATGGGGGGTGCGGTGGGGGAGTTCTGGGGCCACTGGGAGACTCTGCACTCAGGGCCCTGGCTGGGATGATGACCGGGCCTAGCCACTGCCTCCCCTGCTTCCCACCCTTTCTCCCCAGACCCCGTGGAATCCTCAGAGCCCGGAGCCTCACTTTCTGTGCCTCCTCACCCACTGCCGGCATCCAGGCTCTGAGCTCTCCCCTTCCCTTAGCTCAGCCGACTCTCCGGAGCAGCTAGACATCAGCCACCCACAGCCTGTGAGAGCGCTCACCAGCCAGTCCCCACCCTGCCAGGAGTGGGAGTGGGGGCCTTCCCGGCTCTGAGCCCCTGGAGCAGTAGGCCCTGGCCCACCCCCTCCACGAGCATGTTCTGAGGCCTAGAGCAGCCATGGTCTGGGGCAGAGCCGCAGACGTGGGGGAAGAACATGACGTTTCCGTCCTGAGAGGAGCAGCGGAGAGGGACGCGCCTATGTAACTCCAGGCCCCCTCACACAGATGTCCGTAGAACCTGGACAGAAATGCCTGGAGGCCCTGAGGGAGGTGGTTTCTCTGAGTGGGTGATATTGAGTGACTCTACAAGGGTGGGTGACTTCTTCATTGGAGAAAGGGAGCTTCAGTTCATGCAGAAGGAAGGAGGCCCCCAAACCCACGGCACAGCTGAGGGAGAGCCGGCAGAGCACGTAGGAGGCCACCACCATGTGCAGCTAGAGAGGCAGGCGGGGCCAGCACACCCGGGGCCTGAGTGTCCCCAGATAGAGGCCACTGGGAGCCACGGAGCGCTTGGGACAAGGGAATGACAGCATTGCAATGATGGTTAAGAAGGAAATCCAGGCTGGGCGCGGTGGCTCGCGCCTGTAATCCCAGCACTTCGGGAGGCCAAGGCAGGTGGATCACCTGAGGTCAGGAGTTCGAGACCAGCCTGGGCAACATGGAGAAACTTTGTCTCTACTAAATATACAAAATTAGCTGGGTGTGGTGGTGCATGCCTGTGATCCCAGCTACTCGGAAGGCTGAGACAGGAGAATCGCTTGAACTTGGGAGGTGGAGGTTGCAGTGAGCTGACATCGCGCTATTGCACTCCAGCCTGGGTAACAAGAGCAAGACTCCATCTCCAAAAAAAAAAAAGAGAGAAGGAAATCCACAGGAGCAAGGGGAGAGTAAGGAAGGCCCCAGGAGGACTGAGAGTGAGACACAGTGAGCCAGGCCGGGGCGGGAGAGCACATTGCAGACACTCATGGTGAGACACTCCCTCCAGAGGGGACTTAGGGGAGGGATGTGAGTGCAGGGAGCTCCAGGACCCACCACTCTCTGGACCCCACCTGTGCTTGTCTGCTCATTCAGGCCATGGGCGCGGCTCTGCCGCTTGAGGAATCGGAGCCCAAGCCAGGCTCAGCCGGGTGATGATGACCTTCTCATTCTGGTCAGCAACGATGAACTCAACACCTGCTCTGTGCCAGGCCTGAGGTTGGCGGGGAGAGGGTGGTGGAGGGGAGGGAATAGAGGGCCTATTGGGGCGGGGAGTTGGGGGAATAAGGAGCTGAATGAAATCGTGTCCCCGCCCACAGAAAGGCCGGACTAGGGCAGCCAGCCTTGGCCTGAGGCAGCTGTGCCAGGGTGACTGGGGACAGAGGAACTCAGGGTTTGGCCCTGAGCTGTGGGCTGGATTTACAAGTAGAGACAAGATGGGCGGCATTCCAGGGAGGAACAGGGTGAACAAAGGTGCAGAGGTAGAGTTCAGGGTGTGATGGGCACAGAAAGATGCCACAGCCCCACCCCTTCCCAAGGCCAGCCCCAGGCCTCAAGATCATCTTCTGGCCTGGGGTGGTGGTCATGGAGGATCCAGGATACCTAGGTTCCAGTGCTCTCCCTGTTGTCCAGGCCACCTCCTTCCCGTGGATCCAGGGCCTGCCCTCCTGGACTATCTTTTGTCCCATCCTCCTCATCCCTCCCATCTCACGTTGGGGCCAGGGGCTCATTCCAGGCCTTGTCTTTCCACGACACTTGTTCCCATGGGGACACCTGAGGGATGAGCGGGACTTAGCTAGGAGAAGAAGAACGGAGCGTTACGGGCACGAGGAACAGCGTGGTCAAAGCGCCGAGGCGGGCAAGAGCTTGGCAAGTTGGAGGAGGTAAACGCAGTGTGGCTGGGGTGTAGCTGGAGACAGAGACAGATCTCCAGGCTCTGCCGTGAGTCATTTCCAGAACATGCAGCCTCTCCACCAGCAAATGTCAAGAAAAAGCAGCTCTGTCTCCAGAGAGGGAAACTGAGGCACTGAATGTGGTCTCCCCTCATGCCTGGGGCTCATCTCTCCTTCTGGGCACTGTGTTTTTCGGAGGAGAGGACTCTCAACTGAGGGTCAGAGAGAACCCAATGCCTGATGATCTGAGGTGGAACAGTTTCATCCCGAAACCGTTACCCCCTGACCCCGTCTATGGAAAAATTGTCTTACATGAAACTGGTTCCTGGTACCAAAGGTTGGGGACCACTGCTCTAGAGCACACTGGGTAGCAGGGGTGTGACCTTTTCTGGAAGCAAGGGGCCAGATCCCCTGGGTGCCCTGCCCTGGGGACAGTGATCTGGCTTCCAGGGATACCAGCTGTCCTCTCAAGGGACCAGGTCGCCAGACAGAGCTATCAGCCTTCTCAGGAAGGGGGCATGGAGCATTCCCGCTCTGTGAGGTCCTGCAGGGCAGCCTGTTGCAGATGTTACAGAGCGGCCCCCAGCCTGCTGGCCAATACCCCCCTTCCTAGGGCCCCCTGAGAAGCAGAGAGGGAGGATGGCCCCTGGGATGCCCAGGAGCAGGAGAGGGAGCTACAGGGAGGGGGCCAACAGCAACCTTTGAACCCCACCCTCTGTTGGGAACTGCCCAGCAGGGACTCCAGACATTTGGCTTCCAGGCCTAGATTTAGTTCTGACTCACTGGGTGACTTTAGACAGCTCACGCAATCTCTCTGTGCCTGAGTTTCTTCTCAGGAAAGCTGCAAGAAAAAGTCTTGTTTTTCTCTTCCTTTATCTTCCCAGTCAAAGGAAAGGTAAAATAAATAATGGGTGTTCCTGTCATCTCTTTGTTATTATGCAAGCGATTGGGTGCTACAAAGGGTACAGGACACACAGGTAAATCCAAAGCCCTGGGATCTGCCTTCGAGACCAAACACAAATACAAATACAAATGCATGAGTGCGTGCAGCATGCACACTCACACACACACGCAGGCATGCACAAATACATGCACCAATACATGCACACACAGAGAGGCATGCACCAATACACACACTCACACACACGCATGCACCAACATATGCACACTCACACAGAGGCATGCACCAACACACGCACACTCACACACACACAGAGGTATGCACAAACACATACACCAATATATGCACACATACAGAGAGGCATTCACCAACACAGACACTCACACACATGCATGCACCAACATATGCACACTCACACACACACAGAGGCATGCACCAACACACGCACACTCAGAGGCAGGCACACATGCACACACACACAGAGGCATGCATTAACACACACACACAGAGGTATGCACAAACATACGCACACTCACACGTGCACAGAGGCATGCACCAATATATGGTCACACACACACAGAGGCATGCACAAACACATGCACATGCACATGCGTGCATACACACATACCCAGAGGCATGCAGTAACACACACACAGAGGTATGCACAAACACACGCACACGTGCACACGCACAGAGGTATGCACCAACAGATGGTCACACACACACAGAGGCATGCACAAACACATACACATGCACACACACACACACACACACACACATACACACACACAGAGTCTGCTTTTCCTTCCACTTCTCCAATTTTGCCAATTCAGTTAGACTTTGATACTAAGACCCAAGAAGAAGCTCCAGGTTAGGAGTTCCTGGTTCTAAGTCACAGAACTGGGCACATGCGCAGAGGCGGTGTATGACTGTTGCATCCGCCATGGAAGTGGCTGAGTTTGTGGTAACAACGGAGATAAAAGTTGTGGCTTTGTGGCTCCAGTAATCATCTCAATTCCACTTTTTTTAGACACAGCTACTATCTTCTTCCAACCCACTCCTCCTAACCGAAGAAGCCCATCCATAGCTTTAGAGCCAAGGTCAAGAAGGCCTAAAGAGGTGAATTCACTTGTCCAGGGTTCCACAGTTGGTTTTAGGGAGGGAACAATGCCATCCAAGGCCCCTCCCCAACTTGGCTGCCCCATCACACACACGTACCTCTGTTGAGAAGCCCTGGAGGTTGCTCATTGTGACCCAGGGTGTGTCTGAGACCAAGCTGGGAACAGAAAAGAGGCCAAGATCAGGAGAAGGAAGTGGCTGGAAGCAGAGTGGGACTTGAGCGTGAGCAACTGGCCCTGGACTGGCTGACTGTGCACTTCACAGTTGCTGGGGCGGGGGCCGGCAAAGCAGCTGTGGCCTGAGAGCTGGCCTTAGCCCCGACCTGGCCCTGGGAAGGAGACTGGCATGGCCTAGGGTTCCTCTCCGGCGGCCAGCCCCTTCCACAGAGGGCACTCTTGGCCGGACAGCTGATGCCCAGGCCTTGGCAGGGTGAGAGAGCCCAATGATGAGGCCATCCAGCTGCCCTCTCATCTCCCTCTGCAGACATCTACAGTGCCTGTGGTCCCACACCTGTTCCCTGGAATGCCTGCAGGGGCCTGGGCAGGGCCTTCTCTCTTCCTTAGCCTCTCCCAAGGTAGGAAGAGTCCCCTCCATTAAGCACTATCATTCTCTTTCTGTCTCTCTCCCTCATTGCCCCCTGATTTGAAGTCACTGTTTCTGCTACAGAGGAGGGGCTGAAGAAATACTCTCTGCCTGAAATACCTAAATTCATTCCTGCACTTCTATTGCTTTCAAAGATCTGCAGTGGCAGGACTTGACGACAACAACGCCGCCCATGGCTGTCCCTGGGGCTCCCCTTTGAAACAAAGACGGGTTACTTTGGAGACAAGCACAGGTAAGTGGCTGGGTAATGAGACGTGGTTGGCCAGTCTGTCTTCATAATATTAACAGCGTCACCACAACAATAGCTCATTCATGCACCACTTAGCCTTTGCAAGACACTCTTCTTAGCACCTCTCACGTATTAATATATTTAATCCTCGTAACCCTATAAGGTAGGGATCATCATATTATCCCCATTTGAGGGATGAGGAAAACAAGGCACAGAGATGTTAAGAGCTTTGTCTGAGGTCACAGAGCCAGGGGTTTGGATATCAGTAGGCTGGGTCCACAGCCCTTGCTCTTAAGCACTGGCGCGGACTACCTCTGGACTCAGGTGGTCCAACAGCCGCACTGTGAACCTGCTAAATCCTTATCTGTCTCCACAAACTCTTCCTGGATGGTACAAAAGCCCATGCCAGGCTGGGCGCAGTGGCTCACACCTGTAATCCCAGCACTTTGGGAGGTCAAGGAGGGAGGATCACCTGAGCCCTGTCCAGGAGTTCAAGACCAGCCTAGCTAACATAGTGAGATCCTGTCTTCTACGAAAACATACAAAAACTTAGCTGTGCATGGTGGTGTGTGCCTATCATCCTAGCTACTAGGGAGGCAGAGGCAGAAAGATCGCTTGAACCCAGAAATCCCAGGCTGCAGTGAGCTATGATAGCGCCACTGCACTCCAGCCCGGGTGACAGAGCAAGGCCCTATCTTAAAAATAAAATGAAATACAAAATTTTAAAAAGCCCATGCCAGCATCGATTCCCCTCAGAACTCTTTTGTAAAGGATCTACACAGTGGCTCCTTTTAGGCTCTTGTTGGAGTCCCCTGCTGTGCCCCTGCTCCCCAGCCCTCCCTGTCCCACGCCTCAGCCCTGCGTTCCCCAATGGAGCCGTGGCACCCACAGCCAGCCTGGCTCTGTGGGGCTCACAATTATGCCCTCCTGTGGAAAGCCAGCCGCTGAGTCCTCCCCTTACTCTGAGTCCTCCCCTTACTCCTCTGAGTCCTCCCCTTACTCTGAGTCCTCCCCATACTCCTCTGAGTCCTCCCCTTACTCTGAGTCCTCCCCGTACTCTGAGTCCTCCACTTACTCTGCCCCAGACACTGAGTGCCCACCTTAGTGTTCTTTGTGCTCAGCCTTGTCTTATTCCTAACCCTACTCAGATTAGTCCTCTTACTACTCTGAGTCCTCCCCTTACTCTGAGTCCTCCCCTTACTCT